>WAAG01033076.1:33116-68651 GCA_013390105.1 Tichodroma muraria
TTGTTTTCTTTTGGTTTTTTTTTTTTTTTTTTTTTTTTTCTCTCTCCCCACATTTGGCAATGCCTCAAAATCCATGTGCCAAGCATTGTATAAATAGGAGTAGTCATGGTGGTGCCCTGAGCAACTCACAGTTTAATTAAAGACAGGAAAACAAGAACTAAGTGTAAAACAATAGGAAAGAGACTGAGGGCAACAGTAAATATGTCATGGATTTAAAATAGGCTCGATGTGCACAGTCGGTTCAGAGCTCCAAATCAGAAGTGCGATGACTTTGGCACAAGCTTTCCACGGAACCAAGTGACCCCTCAGCATTTCCTCTGCCTTCCCTATTTCCCTTGGCCACTCATGGAGAATCTGCTCTGCTGCTGGCCCTCACGGTGCTCTGCCCCCGTGCAGATTAGAGGACAAAAATGAAATACAGCAGCTGCAGCCAGGAGGGCATTCCCTGCGGTATTGGCCCTGCTTTAAGCTTGGGGTTTTTTGAGCAAAGGGTATTTTCAGCTCTTGCATCCCCTGCCATGCAGCTCAAGCTCACCTACTGTGAGTGCCTCATATGGAACAATCATAACCAAAATCTGCTGGGTTCCTTTTTTTTTTTTTTTGCAGATGAGTGGGCAGAAGCGAGGCGTCCTGCCGTGGCCTCTCGCCTCCCCTCACAGCCCCGCTGCAATGGCACAGCAGCCTGCTGACAAGTTAAAGCTGCTGTCCTTGGGGGGGCTACAGGGAGATATCAACATTTCCCAGCACAACTCATCTGCTGATGTCCTATTACCTGTCCTATTCCAGCCAGATCGAGGCACAAACACCAGCGTTCACTATCTCAGCATGGGATCAGCGTCTGCACGGAAAAAGGAGGGGAAAAAGAGGGAAAGGCAAGGCAGAGGAAATACTGGTCCTCCGAGCCTCCTTTTCTCCAGGCTGAGCTCCTTTCCCGGCTCCCTCAGCCTCTCTTGGTGCTCCAGCCTCTTTCCCAACTCTTCCCTTCCCTGGACACGCTCCAGCCCCTCCATGTCCTTCTTGTCATCAGGGGCTAAGAACTGACCCCGGGTTTAAAGGTGCGGCCTCACCAGAGCCCAGCACAGGGGACAATCACACACCTGGTCCTGCTACCACATCATTGCTACCACAGCCCAGGTGCTCTTGGCTTTCTCGCCCACCCGGGCACACCAGGGCTCATGTTCAGACAGTATTGCCAATATTTGGGGAAAAAAAATCTAAAAAATCATTTATTCTGGTCTCTTCAGAATGGATTTTTCAAGCCTCGGTCTTATTTTTGACCTCTGATAGATTTGTTGTCTCAACATCAGTATCCTAAAGAATGCAAGGGTAACCATCTTCTACTCAAAAATACAAAACCTTGCATGACATCTTATTTCACCTAAACGAAACCCCACACTACTTCGATACATTCAGAGTTCCCGTGTTACAAACATGGCATTAGTTATTCTCAGATGCCTTCTCAGATCCTGAGTCCTACTTTCAGCTGAAATAGAGTTAATTTTCTTCCTGGTAGCTGACACGGTGCTGTGTTCTGGATTTGATACGAGAATAATGCTGATAACACACTGGCGGTTTGGTTATTGCTAAATAGTTCTCACCCGAAACACCAAAGTCAGTGATCCAGATGGAAATTCTGCTGTGCTTATCTGACACGTGGAGAACAAATGATGACATAATCTAAAATACACAAGTAACTTACAGTAAAATAAATCCAAAGCCAGCTGAAGTGTGTTCTCTGTGCAGCAGCTACTCCGCTTCTGTGGACTGCACTGTGGGCAGCTGACTTCCATTAGGACATGTTTGGGACCTTTGCAATATTAGAACTAGAATTAGAATTCAAATTAGAATTAGAATTAATTAGAATTCGGATTAATTCTGCTTTGCATTGGGTACTATCACAGAATAATAAATGCTTTGAGTTGGAACAGAGACTTTATAGCACTGTTCCATAGGTGTAGGTTGTTAAACTGTTGGAAAATGGAACCATTTAAAAATCTGAAGTAAAGCTAAAAAAGACAATAACCTATGCCCCCTGAGACATTTCTCCACATTATTACACTTTAGGGTTTTTACTGTAGTTATCTTAGTCAAAGATCTGATTTGTTTTTGAAAGTGATACTGAAATTGCTATTCCTATTTGCATTCATAAATCCATTTCCTTGAAGTAGTAATACATGGCATTTGGTGATGTTTTGAGCACTGCAGAGGTAAATTATTTTGGTTTTTTTATCAGGGAGGTCAAAAAGAAGCCCTCTTTGTATGACAAATGAACTGCATAATTTGTGCTTGTCTCAACTAGGTTTTAGGCTATTATTTATATTTTATCTCATGCTTTTTTATTTTATTTCTTCTTTTCTTTCCATCTGCAGAAACACTGGTGTACATAGCTGACATCTGAATTAAAAAAAAAAAAAAAGATTTGAAGGCCAACGTATTGACTTAAAAGTCTTTCCTTCCACTCTTAGTATGATTAATATTTTCATTTTGTAAAACTAAAGAAATTAGGCTCAGTCATAGAACAGATTAAAGAAAGAACATAGAGAATCCTGAAAGAACATAGAAATATCAAAAAAGTGAAAAAAAAAAGAGTGTATACTGAGAAGATCTTAAATTATAGATGTCAATGAAATATTTGCAATAATAAACGACAATCTGGCTCAATAATTAATTGATTTTTTTCTGGTTAAGAAAAGATGGATGAAGAGAGATGACAATCCAAGTGGTAATATTTGTTTAAAGCAATCAAGAAGTAGATCAATTACTCAGTGTTGTAAACTGAGCTGTGCTCACCCTTTCTGTTTGATTTGGATTTTTCTGGCTGGAGACAGGACAGGGAGTTTTCTTACAATATTTTTTCACAGCTCTTTCAGAAGTAAAAAAAAGACAATACAAGAAATCATTTCAGGTCTGTAATGTTTTGAAATAGGAACCAGTTCACTTCATAATACACTTGTACAACTCAGAGCAAACGGTAATACAAATATGCAAATCAGAACTGAGAATTATAATTCCAAATTTACAACTACCTGTCTCAGGTTTTACTAATGATTTAGAATGAATAGATTACATTTGAAATTATGAAATTAGTAATAACCTTGATAAAGTTTCAGGATTTAATGGAATTTATTTTTTATTACATCCAAACCACAGTTGTTTGGAATATTATTATTTTCACTTAATATTGTTGTCTACTTATACAAGTATACGTAGTATATAGAACCTCTTGCATAGAAATTTTGATTTCTAATATCTAGAAATAAAAGATTTCATGTCTGATATAAATTGCATTAAAACCAAGCAACTCTTTCTGAGTAACACCTGATTAGCTTTCGGGTTGAAATCTCAGTAACTAGGGGAGAAAACAAAGCATTAAACTAAATCAGAGAATCCTAGAATACCTAGGTGATCCTAGAAGGGATCTCACAGATCACCTGGTCCAACCTTTCCTGGCAACAGCACAGTCTGGACAAGACAGCCCAGCACCCTGTCCTGGTAAATCTTAACTTTTCCCAGTGGTGGAGAACCCAGCACTTCCCTGGGGAGTGTTATTCCCACTTATTCCAGGGGCTGATTGTTACTGGGCAAAATTATGCCCTGGTGACCAACTGGAACCTCCCCAGGAGTTTCATTATCATTTCAGTTATCCCTCATCTTTTCCAAGTGACTCCTTGTAAAAAGGGAGGCTCCACCCTCTTTGCAGCCACCCTTTAAAAACTGGAATGTGGGGATAAGCTCCTCCAGCCTGTCCAGGTCTCCCTGCAGGTTGGTTCTTCCCTCTGGAGCGTTCCCTTCCCCACTCACTTTGGTAATTTCATTGCAGAAAAAACAAACAACTGTGAGGAAAATCTCTTCATCAATGTACAGAATGGCCTGACTATATTTTTAAAAAGAAATATTAAAATATAAAACTGCTTATAATCTTGGTTCTTAGTTTTCCACGGCAGAGAACAGTTGGAACTCAATAAAATGCACGCCAACTGGCCTTAAAACATC
Organism: Tichodroma muraria; assembly: GCA_013390105.1. Taxonomy (NCBI): domain Eukaryota; kingdom Metazoa; phylum Chordata; class Aves; order Passeriformes; family Sittidae; genus Tichodroma; species Tichodroma muraria. Next base: position 37,110 of record WAAG01033076.1, read on the forward strand.
TTACATGGAGAAATTACTTTCTCTGTTCTCTTGGCTTTCTCTCTATGAACGTAACCAACTGTCCTCTAAACAGCTTTTCCCTTGTCTGCTCTTTCTACCAAGGTTTATTACAGAGATAAAGCAGAGGTCCAGACACCAAAAATCTGACTTTTGTTCCCAGATCAACCACAGCCTTTCATGTGACCTTGAACCACTCATTTATCTCAACTTCAAAGGCAATAGGGAGGATAAAATTAATCGCTGTGGTGCCCTCAGATGCTGTAATGGAAGGGTCACTCTCCACTACCAACTACATTTTTTAGGGGGAAAACCAGACTAGGAGTATGCTGACATAAATTAAAAACTGAGTTTCCCCTCCTTTGTCCTGCCTCTGCCATCTGTAGGGTTGCCACCCAAAGCACAGCAAAAAAAAATTGATTTATATATCCTTTTCCATTGACTATGTTACTAGATTTTAGTGACCTAGAAGGATGACCTTTTCCTGGAAATCCTAATGGCAGAAGCTCCTAGATATTGCAAAAAAATAAAATTTTCCATAAAACTGTTCCCGTGTTCCATCTGTTTGTTCTGTGATTGTTTTTACCTGGCTGTGTCCCTGTGCAAGCTCCAGCTCACAGGATGGAAACGGAGCCTCAGAATCTCACCTCGATTTTTCACTGGCAGCTTTTCCTCAAACACAAAAAAAGTGCACTTTTATTTCGACCGTAGTTACAAAAGCAAGACATTCCTATGCAAGGCGTTTGTGTAGCTCCTTCTCTGTAACACAGCCTTTGAGTTGAAAAATAAAAGCAAAGAGAAGTGTTTTCAATGCATCTTGAAGACAGTCTTGAGTTAAACCCAGACCTGTTCTAAAAAGGGCAGGTTGCAAGGTGATATTTGGCTTTGCTGCATAATGATAAGAGAATTTCTTTCAAGCAACTTTTTTAGCTGAGGAGAAAATGAATACTTTTCTTTTTTTCTGTTGTGTACCATCTTGACTTACCTAATACCTCTTAAAGGAGACACAGTTCAGTGCTCTCAGCATTAAAAATTTCTGAGTTTCTGTGGTCTGTGTTTTGCAAGAAGAGCTTGCTAAATCAAGGACCCTGTGACCTCAAAATCACTGAAGCTGTGTTGCAGTCTTATGAAATCTGAAGCCTTTTATGGTTTATTCTGAACAGAATGGGAGGCAGAAATGTGTTTTGTGGTGTTCCACAAGTGTCGTGGAGAGGGAGGGGAGCAGAAGCTGAGCCTGTAATTACTGATCTCTGGGATTTGTTCTAAGATATATGAATGGAGCCCTTTGAGGGTTCCTAGCTGAATTCGTGTAATCATCGCCACACAATCATCACAGAATGGTTTGGGTTTGAAGGGACATTAAAGATCAGGTGGTTCCAACCCCCTGCCACGGGCAGGGACACCTTCCATCGTCCCAGGCTGCTCCAAGCCCCGTCCAGCCTGGCCTTGGACACTTCCAGGGATCCAGGGGCAGCCACAGCTTCTCTGTGCCAGGGCCTCACCTCCCTCACAGGGAACAATTCCTTCCCAACATCCAAACCTGCTCTCTGTCACTTTGAAGCCCTTTCCCCTTGTCCTGTCACTCCATGCTCCTGTAAATTGTCTCTCTTCATCTTTTCTGTAGGCTCCCTTATTCTTTGTAAAAAATCTGGCTGTCCATTAGCAGGGATGTTTGTCCACTGGCTTGGATTATTAAGATACCTCTTGTGAGTGCAAACCCACGCCCCATCTCTGTGCCGTACCCAGCTGAGGAACTGTCCCTTCACGCAGGTGACACCCAGTTTTCCTGTCCTTTCCTGGATCCCTGGAACAAAGGGGAGCAGTAAGGAGGGAGCTGTTGCTGCAGCCACATTTCGGGTGTGATGAAGTGAATACATTGTCCATTGTCACAGGAGAAGTTACTTGCAGACAGAAAATGACATTTTGCTGATCAGTGTGAGAGGAATTTTGGAGCTCGGAGAGCAGAAGTCTCTGTGCCAGGGCTAACAGGGGTATTTCATGCTCCCCTGCCTCTACACTGATTCTGCTGACTCAAAATCTGCTGAAATTTTCCATTGAAAAGGGATGACTGATTTTTTTAATACTCTGATGAAATTATGTGAAAGTACACCAAGACTACTTTATTGATTAGATGGCTTCTTTCCTGAGACTTTACATTTTGGTGGAGATCTCAGTCCCTGTCCAAAGAGAGATCAGTCGTTGCCTGACCCTTGCTGCTCATTTCTCTCGCCTGTCGTTGTTGCTGACAGCACAGAACCTTTTGCTTTTACCTTATTGAGACTTTTTTTTATTTCCCAAATCAGATATTTCAGGCATTTTCTGTGAACGTAATTACAGTGCTCTTTGGTGAACAACATGAGCACTAGCAAGCTCCTAAAATTCAGATATTATGGAAGGATTCAAAATGCCATCTCTTGCCAGTAATTTTTTCGTTCATTCGTAGGCTTTTGTTGCATGAAAAGACTTTCTCTGAACATTCTTTCTTAGATTCAAGGGTGTAAAATTATTTTATAAATAATGACTGGACTTGTACCTGCACTGATGAGAAGTGTAAAATGCTGCCCTGTTGTTGGAGCTTCTGCACACTGAATATAATGGGGGACAATTATGGTGTTTAAAATGGGACAAAATTTATGGTGTTTAAAGCTGTTAAACACCATTTTTAAACGTATAAACAAAGCTATAAATATTCAGCAGAGTTCCATCACAATGCCAGTTGTTAAGTACTTTGTAACATCTGAAAATTATGTATAAAATAATTAAGAATCTCAGTTAAAGAGTGAGAGACACTCAAAGGAAGTATGCCAATGAAAGTGCCTATGAAAGCCCCTTTTCACTTTACAGAGGACCTGACAAGGGAGCTGATGTAGTGTTTGGTTAGGTTCAGCTCCTACAAATTAAAATAAAAAGAAATTACAGAAGTTGGTTGCCTGAAGAGATGTCAGCATTTGCCAGACAGCAATGCGACACCATCTTGATTAAATTGCAGCTACACGGTTCTTTGATTCACTGTTTTCTCTAAATCTTTTTTTCCACATTGCTTCAAACTCCTGTCTCCGATACTGATCTAATGCTTGCACGCATAAAGAGTCTGAAATGTTTATTTTAATCCCTTACAGGACACCGCATTTCTAAAAGTCTATATAATCAGCTCCTTCAATGCCCTGTGGGGCCATCACCCAGACTTTTCAAGCCATGAAAATGCTCCAAAATAAGATTTAAAGCAATGCAGTTGTCTTTTAATAGCGTAGCAGGGAATGTGTTAACTCCAGACTGTGCAACAGACCCAGTAACCCCACGGTCTTTGTGTTTATAGGCATCAGCTTTAATGGCCCGTCATGATAGATGAGAGATATTAAAATCTTACAGTCACTGCCCGGTCATTTACAGTCAACAGAGGGCTAAAAGTGAAAGGTCAAGCCTAGGAGAGTTGGAAAATCTGCTAAGCAAACTCGAGCAGGGAACGGGCTGCTCCAGGGACTGGAGGCCACGGCTGATTTTTCTGCTGTTGTTGTTCCTGGCCCGGGGTAAGTTTATGCGCAGCCCGAAGCATTCAGGATAAAATATTCTCCTTTCTTCATGTGAAAATAAATGTGCATATGATCCACTAGAGGGTTTCTTTAGTGTAATACGTTTACCTGCTATGTTTACTAGAGAAAGAGGCTTGGTTTGTTTGATCAGCCCTTTCCAGGCAGGCTGCTCAGTGTGAGAGAATGATTTCCAAACTGGTTACTTCTCAATGTGCTGAAGGTCCTGTTACTCCAAAATATATTTCAGTCTCTGGTTCCTGCCACTGCCAAGCATGTGCTGCTGCCCTTGGGGATAAGCTCAGGTGCTGCCTCTGGAAACTGGAGCACATGAAAAACAAGGAGCCGAAAACAGCACAGTCAGCAGGGCCAGCAGCAGAATCACTGATGAGCAAATATTTATGCTGCACAGAAGTGTCCATTTTATTATTTAGTTCCCTGAATAAGGCTGTGTCTCTAAACCCAGTCTGTTTATTTAATCAGCAAGTCCAGGAGCAGCTTGAAGCATGAAGACCCAGCTCCCCTTTCCCAGCACCCTGATGTAAAGATGAAAATGATGGAGGCAAATTCAGGTTCCTTTAAGCCACTTTTCCCTTCTTTGTCGTGGGATCTGGCTCAGTCTCAACCAACTCCCGGTGTGTCACCAGAGTGGGAACTCCTGTGACATAACTGTGATGCTTTCTGTATCTCTCTGCCCCTCATTCTCACTGGGCTTTGGTGGCTGGAAATGTGGGAACAGCACAACTTTCCCTGGTTACACAGCTGATAGTGATTCCTGTGAGAGCTGGGCAACACTGCTGAGACATCCCTTTCCATGAGTTATCTCTTTCTGAGAGGCCAGGGAGCTGATTACATCCGTTTAAGGTCTCCTTACTCCCTTGGGATGGCACGTAGAGACCCCGGAATAACTGGGAGTAGAGCGTGTCGCCACAGGAATAACTACGTGCTGAACATCTGGTTGTGCCTTCAAAGATAATGTTTTAGTGAATCCTTTGTGACTGAGGGACAGAAACGTTCTTTAACTGTGTTCAAATGTTTAGATGAGTACAAAATTTATCTGTGGTGCTGGGGATATGTTTGCCCTTCTACATTCATGCACAAGCCAGTTCCTGCTTTTTTTTTTTTTGGAGCAGCAAGGCATTTCCAGTGCTGGGCTTTGTGCTGCTTGTGAAACTCAAAGTGCAGCAGACCCAGCCACTGCCTTACATAAACCCTGTGCCTGTGCAATGGACTGCTGCCACTGTCCTGTTTGGAGCAGCGAGATTTCCTTTCTGACCTACTTTTCTGGTCAATGCCTCGAGCCAGGCCATCAGGAGCATTATTAGAACATTTTATATCCTTCCTGTGCCACAAAGCTGCCCTGACACCCCCCTGAGCAGCCAAGCAAGGATCCTGTCAGCCCAGAGGGATCCATGAGCTACTAAACAGCTCCCTTGTCTTCTTTTCGTGCTGCAGCCAGCCCAGCAGATGGATTTGGTGTGGTCTAGAGCAGGCAGGAGCTCCTCACGTGCACAGGAATGCACAGGAATGGTGCTCAAGGATTTGCAGGTTTATGCTGAGCATATCCTTGCCACCATTTCCTGGGATAAATACACATCAAGGAGAGTGATGCCAGTGGAGACAGCTTGGGCAGACAGGGTTGTTGAATTGTTCAGGGTGGAAAAGGCCTTCAAGATCACTGAATCCAAGCTGTGTCCAATCCCCTCTTTGTCCCCAGCCCAGAATATTGAGTGCCATGTCCAGCCCTTCTGTGGACACCTTCAGGAATGGGCACTCCAAACCACCCTGGGCAGCCCCTACCAAGGCCTGACCACTATTTCCATGAAGAAATTCCTCCTGATGCCAGGCTTGACCCTCCCCTTGTGCAGCTTGAGGCCATTCCCTCTCATCCTGTCCCTTGTCACCTGGGAGCAGAGGCCACCCCCCACCTGGCTACAGCCTCTTTTCATGAGGAAATTGAAGGAATATTGAAGGAATAACTTGTGAGATAATGTAACTAAGTGAAATTTCATAAACTTTCCAGTAATTGTAGAATATGAAACGTGCAGCCTTTGATTACACAAAACTCTTTATAAGATCGAGATAGAGCTCTGCTATAAAGAAATTTGCCTCTGTGAAGATTTTCATGGAGTAAAAGGGGTAATGATGGGAAAGGCCCAGTTGTAGGTCTTATCTTAGTCTAGGTAGGAATCAAGGATGGTAAAGGGCTGAGGTCAGTCCTTCCCCTCTGAGAGCTGCCAAGTCAGTGCCTCTTTGTGTCTCCCTCAGAGCTGTTCCAGAGAGCACAGGTACCCAAATCTGAGTCATCCTAATGGTATTTAATAGAAAACATCAATTCTGTGCTGTAATTTCCTACCCATAGCTTCTACCCTGTAAGGTTTTTTTACAGCCATCAGGTTAAATTACCCTCATATTTACTGGAGACTAAATTTCATGCTCTGTTCCGCTCAGCTCCTTGCAGGATGGCTGACACTGGGAGAGAAAAGCAGTTTCAACAGGCTCCTCTGCACAGGAGGAGAGAGCAGAGGATGGGAACCCTCCCAACAGAGAATGACAGGGACGTGGTTTCCTTGCTGAGGGAGTCCTGTTAGGCTGAGAGGAAGAAAACAACAGCAGGGGAGAGGCTCTCAGCCAAAGGCAGACTTGAGGGCAGCTGATCTCGAGCACATCCTGCGGTGACAAAAGAAGCGGCAAGGAAAGCGTGCAGGTGATCCATCACGTTTTGCCTAGAGCTCCTTCACGAGTTCTGTTCAGCTCAAAGAGTGCCTGGGTTAAGAAAACCTCCTGTAACACTTACCATATGTGCTTATGCATGTCCTGAGCCGGTGAGGAGTGTCCAAAAAGCTGGAATTTGGCAAACAGTGGCAGTCTCCTCGGGTGGCTGAGCAGGGTTTCAGTGCCCAGAGTGATCTGTTATCTGTTATCCCTTTCCTGACAAATGCCCTCAAGAGTCTGTGCCTCAGGGATCAAAGAATAGACAATTCTGCAATAGAAGTTTTAAGAGGTCACAGCCCCACTGTGGTATGATCTAAGCCTGAGGCCTCAGAACCCACCAGCCTGTTATCCTGGCCTTGGAAGCAACATGGCCTGGCTGTTTCTGTCCTGGCACATCTGTGTGAGTTTGGATCTGATTTAGGTATTATGACCAGACAGACTTAATGCAGATATAAAAGTTAAGGAGTTAAAATCAGACATGCAAGGCTCTGGTGAAGAAAGTTAATAAGGAATAAGAATTTTCATGCACCTGGAAGCTTGAACACTTTGGCATTTCTGACAAAATATTGTGTTTCTTTCTGGGACTTTGTAGCTGCTCAGAACTCCAAGGAATGTTTAATTTTGTCTATGTAACATATTTGAATGGTTTATATCTCAGAACATCATAACTTCCACATCCAAGGCTGTCATCATAATTCCTGGTCATGATTTTTACATTACTAAGTTGAAAAGCCAGATAGATTCTGCTGTTGTCATCCTAAGTGTCCAAAATATCTCTGTAACAGCTTCCTGTGCCTTCCTGAGAGCCCTGCTGAAGTTAATCCCAAAGATCCCCAAATCCCTGGGTCCACAGGCAGGTGCCTGGAGCTCCTAGAAATATTCCTCTTGCCTGAAAAAACATGGAATGTGATTATAGGGACCTTTTACCAGCTGCCTGGTTGCTTGTGGCATGTCCTGCAGCACAGTTTACCACCCACGCATTTGTTTGTGGGGATGCAGCGCAAACCAACTCAGTGGAATAATCCCACTCCCTGTTTCCCAATTATTTTTTATCCTGAACTAGGTGTGTATGCACGTGTAGGTTTTTTCCTTCCTCTCAAAACTGGATTATTTCAGCAATCTGGGTGACAGGGTGAGCCCAGATGTTAGGAGGGGCTGTTAAAGTTCAGGAGGGCAGGGATGAGCAGATGTTGGAGGGGAGGATATAGGAAACTTCACAAACTGCTTTTGTCTTTAACTCTCATGTGACAGCTTTTCCATGATTTCTCAGAAGTGTCTGCTAACAGAGGGTGCCTTGTTCAGGAGAGAGAGGACAACCACGTCTGGTGATGGCCATTAGCTCCTAAACCTTGAAATCTGTTTTCCCTCCAGCATATGGTAGTGCCCCTGGAACTTGGTGGTGTTCAGGAACAGCACTCGCCTTGTGCTGTTTGTCAGGCAAGCTGCTGCCACTGCTCAAAGCAGCAAAGGAGGGCATGGCAGGGGAGGAGGACAAGCTCCGTGCCCCTGCCCGGGGCTGGGTGATCATTACACTGATGCTTAATTGCCTCAATACAAAGGGCTTTGAGAACTATTCAAGGGTGCCGAGCACTCTCTGTTTCCTAGTTCCTTTCCAGGGTCTCGTAAAGACAACATTGCCCATCCACTTCTAACCTGGAGGTTTGCTCAATCTCAAACCTTATTCAAAGGAAAGGACTTGGGGGAGTAAGGTTGACAAGATTTGCCCATAAATACTGGTGGTTTTGACAGCTGAATGGAGTTCACATGGCACGATGTGTTTGCCAAAGAATGCGTATGAACTTGAATCTTGGAGATTGAATATAAAACGATGCTTTTATATAAAAGTAACTTTAGTCACTGTTACATACTTACACATACGGTGCCAGTCTGGTACCAGGTGTAATGGAGACAATTTAAATACTGCCTAGGACAAGTTTAGGGAGTCTGAAAGAAGTTCCATAATTCATCATCTTTCCCCTTTTTCCTCTTATCCTGAGGTAAACCCTGTGGTTGCTTCCTATACCATTTCACTTATTTCCCATTTCTCTGATTGAAACTGTTGTGCTTCAACACTGGCCCAATGCCAGGCACCCAGGAGAGTCACTGGCACACCCTCCCCTGCCACAGCTGAGCAGAGGAGGGGAAAAAAAAATAAAAATAAAAAAAAAAATTAACAAATGGCTCGCCACGGTCTTCACCTCCTCCCCTTCTCTTAATACAAGCAAAACGGTGCGACATTAATTCCTAGGGTGTCCTCAGAGAGGCTTTCATTGGCCCAGCAGCATGTCCATCTCCAGAGCCGCCCAGGATTGGCTCTGCTGGAGGAAGCTTCCAGCAGCTTCTGGCAGCAGGCGCCTGTGGGGCCTCTCTGCTGCCAGGAACCAGGCCCTGCAAAATCCCTGTTCGCATTTCCTGAGCTCGTGGAATATTTCGGAAGGGCCAGGTCGACAAATCAAGGTAAGGGGTGAGCACAGGGGTTGCTTAGGCCTCGGGCAAAAAACGCTTTGGTGAGAGATTAGGGCCCTGGGGAGGAGGTTGCTGCAAAAGGAGGAGTTGTCTTCTTTTCTCTGTGTCTTACCTCCAGTCTTACTGATTAATCTGTGCTTGGGAAAGCTGCAGTGTAAGTAAAATAAGTGGGAACTCGCCAGTTCAGTTTGGAAAGCAGTGACATTATAATCTATTAATTAATATACATTTTTTCACCTACCTGGACTTGAGCAAGGTCACCCCCAACATCCCTTGCTGCAAAATTGGAACGATACGGGTTTGATGAATGGAGTGTGACATGGAAAAGGAATATTTGGATTTGTTATATCTATATTAAAGATATATTTGGTTTCATCAGTCAGCAGCTCAATGTCCAAGTGAAAACCAGTAACAAGTTGTGTCCCCTAAGGGACCATAATGGGATCAGCATTGTTTAATAACTCCACCAATTTTTTTATATGCAGAGAGGGAGAGGTACTTCTTAGTAAAGCATGGAGTAACTGAACAAGAGATGCCATTTTTTTACTGAGAAAGGGCAGGTTCAATTTTTTTTTTTTACAATAAGGCTACCGAGACTAGGAAACAAGTCCTGAGAAACTTAGGAAACTTAGCCCTTATGGCACATCTGCTTCTTTTGGAAACCGGAGAACAGAAAGTTACGCTCTAATTGAAGGTACTAGAGACTTTTATCATTCGCCATATAAGCAAAGATAAACAATAAAAAAACAACAGCTTCTTCAAAAATAGAATGATGAGAAAAACACTTCAATGAACCAAACACAGTGCATGTTTCCATCTATATATATTATTTTGAGCTTGATGTTTAGCTGAAAAGCATTTATTTCTCTCAAAATTGCTACCCTTTAGTTACAGATCCCGAAAGGAGTACAAAATGGATGTATGTTTTTGTTAAAACTTTCTTTGTAAATGGAACAAAGTGATACTTTCACCACACAAATTAGCAATGCAGGACACTGTTTTTTAAATGGGGAATGTCTGTCATGAAAGCTGCTAGCTCATACCCTTGGCTAGAGTGAAAAGTCAGTAGAAAATTAATTTCTTTTTGATCTGGAGAAAAAGTTGTTTAAATTGGGTAAAACTGTAAAGGGGTCTAATAAAAACAAACAAATTTCTGGCTGCAATACTGTGGAAAAAGAAAAAGAAGGAGCAAACAGAAGCTGGGACTTTGGAGCTGCAGAGCTCTTCACCTTTGCTTATTGGGTTGCTTTTTAGTATTTTGGAGAGATTTTTGAGCATTGCATCCGAGCTTCTGTGAAATAATTATGCTGATGGTTCTGGTTTCTAATGTAGAGCACAGAAATCTGCAAAAGCCATTGGGCGAATTCTGCTGAGTCTTTCACCTCAGATCAGCAGCTCTCAGGTCATTAATCATGCTTTATAAGCTTTAATAGACTAAGTGTTTTAAAGACATCTGCTGAGTCTCAGAGAACAGAGTGCAGACTTCGCTTTTCTGAGATTTCTCTATTAGAGCAGCAGTGTTGTTGGGAGAGAAAAAATGACCCAACCTAAAAAAACCCTTGGCATCTCCCTTTTGGTTCTTGCCATGCTGCAGGAGAGGATGATCACACAAGTCATTTATAATTGGAGACTGAGGAAATTAAGCTCACCAGGTATTAAATATTTCCTTAGATAAAGGCATTGTCTCCACCATCACTTGCTCAGGCAGGGAGCATGTAAAGAAAGAATGTAAAGGAAGAAATGCTTTGCATTAATTGATGTGTGAATAAAGCACAGTTTTGTCCTTCACAACACATCATGCATTCCTGAAAATCACTGCAGGTGACTGGCCTTTTGCTTATTTACTCTTCTTTTCTCATGCAGTCTCTCAAACACATACTTTGGTGAAGGCTGCTTGCACAAAAAGACATAACTTTAGTTTGTTTGATCTCACCTATTGAATGATGCTGTGCCAGGCTTGGAAGCTAATTCTGGGTTGGGTTAGTGAGTTAGAAATAGCCTTCTGTAAATACACCGTTGCACTTGTTACCTGGTCACTTGTACTTATTTATTCCATATATTTTCCAGGTATTTTACTGTGGAGTAGCAGCTTCTCAGTACCACAGAACACTTCCACGGTGCAAAGGATGGATGTGGAAAGGAGCAAGCTCTTGGTTATGGATACAGGTTTGTTCCCAAACAAACAATGGGGCAGGAAACAGTTGTGGGATGGTTCTGCCCATATTTGTGTTAATTGTCCCCTTTCGTTCAGTGCTGTGTTGTTATTTTTATTTTTGTGAGGGGAGTTTTCGTTTTGGTTTGGTTGGTTGGTTTCTTGATGAAGGTTAGGTGCTGAATTTGGATTTTAATGATAATTCCTAAATGAAGCATCAGTTCTTGAGCTGAGTGCTTCTTGGTTCTCTACCCCCGTGTTTACTCTGGAGGGTGCGCTCAGAAATGCAGTACCTGCTGTTAGAAAATGCTTTACCTGAAGTGTGAAATGAGGGTGAATTCTGCCTTCTCCCACCCCTTCCTGGGGAGCACCCCCTTCCCAGGCTGACTGCAATCAGAGCCGTCTTTCTGTTTTCCAAACACAGCAAAGCAGAAGCTGGAAGTGGGATGTCCTCGCAGTGAAGTTGAGGAGCCACTTTCCTTCAGTCTTAGTGATATTTAAGGTCACCAAGTGTGTTAACACAGCTTGCAGGCTGTGTTAATGGGGCAAAATGCCCAACGTTGAGGTGGGACACCCAGTTGCAACTCTGCTTTCCTGGTACTCCTGTGGGAGAGTTCTACTCTGTGGGTGTTGGGAGAAACATCAGCTGCAGGGCTTGCTGCTCATTTCCTATGTTTTTCTTACAATACTTGGACAAAGTGTCTTCTGCTGAGTCAGATTTTTCGTCTGAGATGAGTTTTCTTGCTGACTTTTTCTACTGGTTAGGGACAAAAATAAATAAGACGAGAAATTTGTACATAATCCAGAGTCATTTCCCCTTTCCTCTCCTCCCTGTGTTTCTCAGTTTGGTACTGAAGACATTGATTTCTCTTCCAGCCCTTTGAGGCCCGGAATCAAGCCAAAAAAATGAATGAGAAGGTAAACAGAGGCAAAGAAAAATAGATATATGATCAGAGACACAAAGCAGGTTCCTGGCAGAGTGTGGAAGTGAGCCCTCTTGCTTTCTGCAGAATCCAAGCTTCCCTTAAAAGGGAAACTGAAGGAAATAGGTCAGCTCAAATAACATTAAATCATGCTGGATGAAAAAGTATCCCACTCCTCTCAGAGCTGCAGGATGACACAGAGTTTTAGAACTCAGTTTGCTGATGAGCATCTGGGATGTACAGGGAGGCTCTCTAGGATCTGAGCAGTGTCCCTTTCTTCCTGTGACAGTTTTCCTAACAACTTTCTCACTCTATCTGCTCTCAGCTGTCCTGTTGCTTTTTTTTTTTAGAGGAAACTTGAGTCATTTCCACCTTTTAGCCTCTCCTTGCTGCCTTAGTGGATCTTCCTTCACATCCTACTATGTTTTTTTTTTACCTCTTTGCATTTTATGAGAGTTTTATTCTCCTTTTCATATAATTTCAACACTTCTCACCTTCTCTCTCACAGTAAAAAAAATGAAACATGCTATGGCATTCTGAAATAAAATTCTAGAGTAGCACTCCTCTTTCAGCTGCTCCTGGAGAAAGAAGGCAGCTTTATTTTTTTAATTTTTTTTAGTATGTTGTGTATGGTTCTCCTCCCGAGTTCAGAGTTCTGACATCATGCAGGGTACCCTCCAGAAATATTAGTTTTAACTTCTTTGCTGAATGTTTAATAAATGGCAATAACATTTCCTAATGGCCTTCGTGCAATAACATCTTTTACAGGACGAGTCCTGGGAACTCTGGGTGGCAGAGTTCAGGATGAATGACACAAAGGAGAGAGGGAATATTATTTATCCTTAGAGAAATGATCAGGAAAGGGAGCTGGGCAATGGAATTGAATGCTTCTGTTTACTACTTGAAACTGGTCTGTAGATCAGTATGTGATAGACTCTCAAAAAAAATCGTATTTCCGTGCAGACAGATGAAAATCCTTCTTTTTTTTTCCATTTATTTTGGCAACTTTGTCCATTTATTAATGTATATTGTCCACGTTAATGGGCTGAAATAGATCAGAGGGTACTATTACCAGTGGAATAGAAAACAGAAAAAAGCACTGAATAGAAATCTGAAATTGAAAATGCCTCTTTAAAGCTAATTTTTAGGCCTACTGTAATGTGATACTGCTTGTTGCTAATTATCCTCCTGTGTATCTCCCAGCATTGGCTTAATTTGCATTTTACTTTTTAAGCCACACCTGCAAAAGATAAACAATCTCACTCTAAAGATATCCACAGCTGATAAGTCTGGGCCTCATTTGACCCTCCTCAAACACCAGGATCTCAGCAGGTGCCTGAACAGAATATGAATTTTAATTTCCCCAAGGTTAAGCACAAGAGATGGAGTCCGTACTCCCTGTCCATTGTGTTTCCTGGAAGCAGACTGTGGATTTTATTATTTCTTGCATGTTCCCAGAGTTCTCAGCTTCCTTAGCCCTCATCTCCCTCTCTTTCTGCCTGGGTGAGCATCCCATAGAGCCAGTACCCTCAGAGGGTGGACGGGGACACTGTGACAGTGGCCAGAACCATAACCCTGTGTTAAATCCATCAGTCAAACTTTGATGTAGCCCTGTGAATCTGATAATAATCTAACCCAGACAGTAAACAGAAGTAGTAGCAACAATCATGGATTTTTTTCTGCCCTGAGTCTTCTGCACCTGGCACACGTGGTGGAGATTTTTCCAGGTCAGCTTACAGATAATATAGTTTGGATCTCAGGGGTGAGGAGCCCTGCAATTCTTTCAGGCTCATTTGAGTTTTATTGTCTTATTCTGAGAGCACTTCTGTAATTTCATGCTGAGCCTCTCCTTGCATGAGGAGCTGTTTGAGGTCTGTGCTATGAAAGCTGCAGTTCAGGTGATGTTTCTGTAACAGCAGTAAGATAGATTGGCCTGGGGCTAAAGATTCCTTAAGTGGGAAGTATATTGATAATTTTTCTTATTAGATAGGAATTCTGGATAAATTTTATCCCCTGGCAGTGAGTAGCAGAGAACTATCCAGTGAATATTCTCTGTTGATTGCATTTATTTGGAATAAATTCCAGTTCTGAAAAGCGCTCAGGGAGGGCGCTGGATTGAAGGGATCCAGCACTGGAGACGGGCAGCAGGTGGCACCAACAGACCGTGGAAATTCGTGCCTTGCTGCATCCAGCCAGGTGAGAATGGCTTTTAAAACCCGCTGGGACCCAGCTTTGCACACATTGAGCTTCCCCGAGTTACGCATTTGGTGCTTGAAAATACACAAATGGGATTTATCCTCTCCAGCGGCGTTTGCAGTAGAAAATACGCCCACAAAACTCGTCTGCTGCCCTAATATCTGTATTAAACACTTTATTCTTAGGTGTGGTGCGTAGATTAACAAGTCAAACAATGGAGTGGAAAAACAATTAGAGTGCAGGTGTGTTTCAAGAGGCCTCCAGCTTGCCCAACTGCCTGCCCCTTATCCTTGAAAAAATACTTACCCCAAACTCCCAAGCTGGGGAGGAAGGAATGCCATACCTCTGGGTGATTTTAAGAAATACATAAATACATTCTGGAAACGAGAAGTTAAGGTGGACAGCCATTCCCCCAGTTGCCACATAATACTTTATCATATCATTCACAGTTTTTCTTAATCCAGCTCACATCAGCTCCTCACCTTGTTTGTGTTTTGTTTGTGTTGTTTGGTTGTGAGTTTGGTTTTTTCCTGCAGTGGAATAACTTGTTTTTTACACACAGATAGTTTTATGTTCTGTTTTGATGATGTTAGTAAAGATTTTAAAAGAGATTAGTCCCTGAAGTGCATTCCGCTATTGTAGAGTTTTCTAAGCTTTCCCACAGTGTGTTGTTGGCCTAAAAAATATTTCTTTATGAAAAAAAGATTTTGATTTCTCGAATTCAATGTGTACTAGTGCATACTTTTAAATGTCTTAAAAGGCTCTTGATCAATGATTTGTACAAATAGGCTCAGTGACTTGTTTGTAGCAATTGATATTTCCAGGTTGTTTCAGTGCAGCAGGTCCATTCTTAATGCATAACTTGAATCATGGAATGGTTTGGGTTGGAAAGAACCCTAAGGAATATCTGGTTCCAGCAATGCACCTTTCAGCAGACCAAGCTGCTCCACCAACTTGGCCTTAAGCACTGACAGAGGTTGGTAGCCAAAGCTTCTTTAAGGTCATTTTTTCTTCCCCTTTCTCCTCATTTTGCCTTCTTTCTAAAAGATTTTGAGAGGGCCACATAAAGATATCACTTGGGTCTTCATCTTCACTCCTGAATTCTTTCTCACAACATATTTGTGTTCTTGGCCCACGCTCCTGATGTCAATCCTGAGCAGTCACAAAGATCTCATTCAACAGGCATGGTGTGAACTGGAGATATGCTTTACTAATTTATTCGTTCTGATCCGTGGAAAATGTTACATGCAGTGATTTCTTGGTATTGTTTTAATAGTCAGTGGAAGGAAGAGGTTTTATTCCTGGATATTTCATAAAATGATTTGCATAGGGAATGACATTTTTTTTTTTAATCATGGTATTAGATCCCCAAACTACTAATTTAAGTTTGACAGCTGTTGGGATTAATATGGGTGCTACTTGCTTCTCTTCTTCAGGGCTGGATGATACGTTGGTATTTGTATTTTCAAACGTTCGTTGTGCTTTTTTGAGTTTACATGAAGCAATGGTAATTAAACGTTTGTGTGTCTGAGAGAGCAATTCGTTGCTGGCAAACACCTAGTTTACTGGCAGGCAGGATAGAGAGATTTATCTGGTTTCATGGTTGAATTCTTATAATCTCTGAATGCATTTGAGGATGTCAAGCTTGAATTTGGACCAGGGATTGAAACACCCTAAGCAGTTTCATCGTGTTTTTAGGAATACAACATCTTGTGGCATCACATCCTAGCATGGTCATGAGAGGATGTGGCTTGCTCTAAATAATTTTGGGAAAGAATGGAATTTCATTTTCAAGGAAACTGGGAAGAGGATTTTCTGCTTGTATAACCCCTAAGTTTTCCCAGCAGAGTACGTTCTGAATCAAGACATGGTTTGTGAAACACAGAAAGCGTCAGGAATGATGTAACGTAAAACCTGGCGTTTGCTCTGTTAATGTCTTCACAGCAGCTCAGCTTAGGATGGCAAAATCCTCAGCATGGGAGGCTGTGAGGCTTCCCCAGTCTTGCAGAAACGCTGCTGGACTAGGAGGATCACTCTGCTTCCCTCCAGTGGGTGCTGATACAACTCAAGCTGAAAACACTTGGCAGCATCCACACATTTTCCTTTGTGTGGGCTGGAGGTGCCTTTGGAGGGGCAGATCTTTTGGGGCTACATCTGACATCATGGGTTAGGTGTCGTGCCACCCAGGAGCAGACGTTCTTAGGAACTGGTTTCCTACTATTTGTTAGAAATTTCAAAAGTTATAAATGAAAATCAGAAAAAAAAAAATCCCGTTCACTTGAAAATTCCTGCCTGTAAACAGTGCCTTTCAAATGTTCACTATAAAATTTTGTGTCTGAGTAAATTTCTCCTCTTGACATGTCAAACTAACCCTAGCTCCATTTCTTAGTGCATTTTTTTCCTCTCTTTGGTTCATCCCCTCACTCTTTAATTAATCATTCATCTGAATAGCTCCTTCTAACTGACTCACCATCATTCTGACTTATTTAAGATTTCTTTTGTGGTTTTTATTCCTTTTGCTTTCCCGTGCTCCAATTCCAGCTCTCCTTGCTTTTGTTCCTGCTTTCCTCCTTCTGTACTTTGCTTGCGTTAAAGGCTCTCTGAGAGATTGTGGATTTACTGTCTTGAGTGTTCTTTTCTTTCCTGTTCATTCACCTCTGGATTGATGGTTTCTATTGATTATGAATATCTGTGCAAAGTAAGTATTAATCCAGAGCGTGGAGCAGGGAGAAAATGTGAGGGTGGGAAGGTCCTGGCCCAGGCTGCCCAGAGGAGCTGTGGCTGCCCCTGGATCCCTGGAAGTGTTCCAGGAGAACAAAACTCAGAATATTTTAAGATTCTATGATGCTACAATTCTACTCGGCAAAACCCGCTTTAAAGTAATTATCTGTAGTTGTGCCAGGGATAAGAAGTTGAATCAAGATGCCAAGTAATTAATTTTAATTTAGATAGGATTATAAAACTAGGGGAGACCGTGAGGCTGCCAAATATAACAAGGTCAAGGATTAGAACATATGCCTTGGCACATTTTTGGGGTGTCAGGAAAAGAAGCTGGTTTTCTTTCTCCTTACATTGAGATATGACTCTACAGAGAGGATAATTCAAGTTTTTTTTTAATAAAAAGGGAGCCACCATATGGAACTTCAATTACAATGGACTTCAGGGAAGTCAAATAATCTTTTGTAAATCTAGCTGGAGGAAATGCTGTTTGCTTCTGAAATGGTTCTAGATGCTTTCCTTCTGCAAAGATGGCAAATGGGAGTGTTGCTTGTGGAAACAGCCGTTTCCAGGAGTTTTACTGATGTGCAGGAACAAAAAAGGGCTTGCTAGAATTCCTTGGACTATGCACAGCACCTTATTTAGGCAAATTCTGGCTAGCCAATCGTGCCTTGAGTGTGGAATGTATGAACAAAAGTGTGCATCACTTACCTGATGTAAGGAAAAAGTCAGGATTTATTCAGTTCCACCTTCTCCCTTCAATCAGTCCATAACTATATTTTTCCACGGTGAGATATGCATACTCTTTTTATGACTCACTGGAGGATTCACCTTTCTGAAAAAACTTTAGCTGTATCTAAGCTTAAAGACTTTTATTGTAGTTTCAGACTGAATTTCAAAACTATTTAAGGCAGTAGAGATGCGTAATAAAATTTTTGTTCCTTTACTCAGAGGTGGACCAACCCATGTCATCGTGGTCACTATAATCATCAGGGAATCAACATATATTTAGAATTTATCCCTCCTACTGAACTTTTAGGTGCTATTTAGAATGACAAGTTTGCTGCAGAATACAACTGACCCATGGTCAATGTGTTTAAAAAAAATAAAAAGGAAGAACCATGAGATAAGGCAACCTTGTAAGGCTTTGAACATTTCCTCTTTCAGGTGGAATACTCATACTGCTATATTTAAAATAAGGAAGCCGGAGATTTTACAGGGCAAATTGATGACAACCTGGTATGACTTGGCTCTGGTCACAGGCAGGCATTTGCTCTTTGAAGTCAGGCAGGCAGGTTTCTCTGTCCCCCTCAGAGTGAGGAAAATCTGGTTGGTGATAAAGTTGTTGCATGAGCATAAAGAGTTGATTCACGAAGCTGATGAAAACTCTGATTTAAAAGAATTAAGGAGTCTCTGACACAGTCCCTACAAAAGCTTTATCTGCAAGAAGAGGAAAAAGTCCTTTTGGAAAAGCTGAAGTGTTTGTTCCTGAGGCAGCAGGATCATCACTTCCATATTGCCAAGTCCTTGTCCTCATTCCTGGGTGTTGAACCTTAATTTGGGTAACAAATCCCATGAACAGCTCTGTCAAATGATATCAGAGGATTTAAACTTGAAGTTTTGATGGATTAAAACTCGTAAAACACACCAATTGAAAGTTCAGGTTCCAATTAATCTTATTTATTTGTTGTCTGGAACGGATTTAGCAAAAAAAGCCCCAAACACGTGAGCTTGAAATACCATTTTGGCAGCAGCTTTTTGTTATGCCAAAGCAAGAAACTAAACTTCGAAATTCACATTCCTTCTATAACTATTTAAAGCTTAAGTAGTTCTTTCTGTAGGTGTATAAATTGCCCAGTCTCATAATGATAAGGAGCTGGTGTTGCTTATATTTCTCATTTCCCACTCATGCACTGATAGACATGGAATATTGCGATTTATGTGAAAAGTCGAAATCCAAATTTTTTTCCCTCAAAGTGCTTTTGTATTCTTTTAACAAAGGAGGACCCTTATTTCTTCCACTGCATCCAAAATTTTCTTACAGTGTACCAGGATGTGAATTGGGATCCAGGAACTTGTGGTTTTGGCAAAAATAGCTTTTTGCTGGGGAATCTGCAGATAAACCTAGATAGAAATTTTGTATGTGTGTGTGTGTATACTTAAAAATTGCATCCACCAATTGGTGCCCTTTATCAGGATATGATAATGAATGAAAATGTCAGGAAATAGTTAATTATTTAGGTTTTTTGTTTAAAAAGCAAAAAACCACCCAGTTAATAACCAGAGTTCATAGTATAAATTATTCATTCCCATTTACAAGAAACTACCAGCTGGAGCTACCACAACCCCCAAAATGTCCTTTCTCATCCTCCATGAAACCTAAATGGGAATTCCCACCCAGTTCCTTAAGAGAAAGCCAATCCCTTCCCGAATGGGATCACTTGAAAATTTCTCAAGGTGAATTTGTTTTCAGATTTGTTCTTTCCCAGGGAATTAAATTGGTTTAAATACTGGAAAGACTCCTTGGAAGTTTCCAAGTCTCTCCTAACACCATGAGTCAGATGTCTCCAGGTTGTGTTGTGCCAGATTTGATGTCAAATGATAATCCAGTGGGGTTTTCCACCAGGCTTCTTAATGGAGATTCAGCGGGATTTTGTCTGAATCACCAAAGCCAACATAAAAAATCTGGTCCTGTTAACGGGCTTGTTAAAGCACATTTTTAAAGGCATAGAACGTTGAGGAAAAGAAGGAAAATTTTAATTTCTGTACAGTGATACCAACTTTGAATGTTCATTAATTAATTAGCATGTATGTTCAGCACCAAGTCCCTGCTCTGGGTAGTCTTGGTGGCGACAGCAAGTTGTGATTACTCCTCATTCTCAAATTATCTCTGCTCTCCAAGACCAGGGCGTGCTTTCGCAAGCACGGTTGTTGCTGCTCGCTGGAAATTTTCTGAGGAAGAAAGGAAGTGTTGCCTCATCGCTGGGTTTGGCAGATCCTCCCTGAAATTAGGGAGCTGTTGGTCATGGGTGGCCTGGTGACATCTGCCCTGGGACCAGCATCAATGCGTGACCTCTGTTGCTGAAGGAAACTTACCTTTTTGTAACTTTTACTGGATTGGTAAAAGATCCAATGAGCTTCCAGCTCTTGAGGATTTGGGGGTTTGTTGTATTTATTTTTTCTTTGTATTTTTTGTCCTATTTGGGCTGAAACCAATTCCAGCAACTCTTATTTTCCCACAGACTGGGGAAGCAGCTTCTTTGGCGAGCTTTGCCTGTTGTGCAGCCTGTCTCCCTCACTGCTGCACATTCTTGAGCAGGACTGTTGTCTTCATCTGAAAGTGAAAAAATTAAAGTGTAGATGCGTAAATTTGGCTTTGGCACGCTCCCCCTTTTTGCCCTTTCTTAAGTAAATAATAATTTCAAACACATGGAATTCAGTTTAGGAAGAGTACATGAGGTCCGTGTTAAAGTGAAACAGTGGAAGCAGAAGCCCAGCACCCATTTTCCAAAGATCTTTTAAGAGCAGGCTCAGAAAATTGTCCAAAGAGGAATAAAGGCAGAATTAGAGCCCCAAATGGCAGTTGAATAGATGACAAATGCTACTGCTAGCCCAGGCCTGCAGAGAACAGCAAAATAAGGGGAATATGGGGTTTTGAGCCGTGGTTAGTAGAAGGTCACCTGTAAAACATGAAGCTTGATTTTACATGGGGATGGTAGATTACTTCTCAGTTGGGAGCTAGGGAAAATTCCTAGCTGATGTCTTGGTCGTAGAGTTTTTAAAAACCATCTCAGTTTCTATTAAATGCTGCTGTGTGTTCTACAGGGACAAATCCAGAGCAGATCTCAGTGACTTCTGTCCATCTCTGGCACCCTCAATGCCCAGGCAAGAAAAGGAGTATTACTTATGTTGCTGTCTTTCTTTTTTCCGGATAAGGAGATGTATCTGGATCTCACCCAGTATTTCCCTACGTTCTTGGGTGTTGGTAGTTGAGAATTGTTCATAAAAGAAAGTTAAAATTGTCCATGTGGTTACTGGGTGGAGAAATTTCCAGTGTCTGCTGTAGCAACTCAAAATCCTCTTTTTTTTTTTTTTTTTTTTTCTTTTTTTTTCTTTCTATAAGCACCTTTATTATAAACTATATAAAGAGATCCATTGTCTCGTAGCACCCACAGCTGCAAGACAAACACAGATGAGTTTGTCCTCACCAGCAGTGAGGTGAAGTCAGTGAGATTGTTGATGGCATGGACCTTGTTGGGTTTGGCTGGCTCCCAAGTGTGCATATTAGCAGGGAATCTTTCACCTGATGAGGAATAATCGTGCTGGAATGTGTGGCAGCAGGAGGAGGTGTACAGGAGCAGTTTGCCGTAAACCAAGTGTATTTTCGTGTGGTTATGGTTTGTTTTGGTGTGAGTCAGGCTGGCAGTGATCTGGTGAGGTAATCTGCTGGGGAATGGCAAGATGTGACATTCCTCTCTCCCTCCATGCTCCCACCTGAGCAATCAGTGGATAGAAGATGGGCGCAGCGTGAGTTGATGGGGCTGCCTGTGGAGTTGTGTTCCTCGAAAGGAGCAGGGTGGCTACAGACCCAGCTTATCGATTGGCCCACAGCAGCGATAGGTGCAGACACTGGTAAGAGCTACGTTTAGGAAAATGAGCACAGCTGCACTCACGCAGGTGTTCACCCAGCTCCTGTGCTTGGTGCGTGCCTGCGCGTCTGCCTCTCCTTGTTCTGCTGTGGGAGTGTGGACAGACAGCAGCTTTCACGTGACTGAGGGGACCAAGATAGCCTAGGACACCCAGGACAGGAGCAGTGTCTGTCACAGGCTTCCGGGGTCACTGGACAAGGGAAAACGGCTTCAAACGGAAAAAAAAATGGGTTTTGCTTAGATATCAGAAAGAAATTCTTCTCTGTGAGCTTGGTGAGACACTGGGAAAAGTTACCTGGAGAAGCTGTGGCTGCCCACGGATCCCTGGAAGTACACAAGGCCAGGTGGAACGGGGCTTGGAGCGACCTGGGACAGTGGAAGGCGTCCCTGCCCATGGAAAGGGCTGGGATTGGGTGATCTTTAAGACCCCTTCCAATCCAATCCGTCCATTGATTCTGTGGTAATACCGAAGTAAAAAGATAGTGCCCACAGAAATACATCTGTATTTACTGTCTCTTTTTGGCCCATTTTTAACTTGGGTACCATTATGCCCCTCCAGCAGGCTTGAAAGAAGTTTTAGGAGATAGAAAACTTGCCCATTGCCATTCATTTATCTTTTTTTCACAACTTCAGTGCTGTTCTTGCAGAAAATTGGAAGTTCTACCAGATTTTCTGGGATTCTGTAAATGGTTTGTATGGGCTTAGCCTTGCCTTTTTTATGGAATGAGAGGGGAAATGGGCACACAGTGTGGCCACATGAGTCACAAACATCTGTCTTTGTGGGTGTCCTATTTGATTATTTAAAATTTACAGCCATTTCAGCTTTCTTCACACCAGGCCCCCAAACAGCATGTGAGTAATTTTGTACTTCAGGGGCTGCCTGGAGGTGACAGATTTTCCCAACTTTTTCTGTGTCCGAAGGTGTTTGTCTTTCGGGCATGAAATTCAGAATGTGGGGGTTTTATTTTTGGCTTACAGATGTCATTAAAGTCTGCCCCTTGCTGGTGGTAAATACAGTCTTAAAAACCTGTGAGGATAATAGAAATAGGAGCAAGGGAGAGAAGCTCTGTCTTGAGTTTGACACATTTTCCACATGGTTTAGTCGTAAATTCTGAAAACGAATTGCAGCTTTTCTCTGTTGGGATGACCGAAAATCAGTAGCAGGCGCCTTGAATTCTCCCACATTCCAGGTAATAGGACTTTTCCAGGAATGGTTTTGCTTGGTTCAGAGACAGTTCCTGATGGGCCAGACTGTAAATGTCAGGCTTGGGCAGGGTGGTGATTGCTCTGCTGTGTCCTCCTGAACTGTCACCAGTGTGAAATGAATAAGGATGTTTTGGCTCTTGCTGTAGTTCTGATTAGCTGGGCAGTTTTATAGGTTTATTTTGCCTTTTGAAACCATTTCCATCCAGCACAGTGCAGACAGGTTCAGTTTTCCTTGCTGGAATCCCTTCCAGCATTTCATTCCCTGAATATACCTGCTTTTTTCTCCTGTGCTCCGTGGCCAGCTTTCTTGATTTGGGAACGGTGCTCCTCAATTTAGTGCTGCCACATAGATGCTCCAAACCCTAATGATTTCTCTGGATGATGTCTGAAAATCTGTCTTGTCTCACACTCTGGTACCTTGTTGAATTGTTTTCCCTGTTACGGGAATTTCCATTTAGATGGGTTAAAAAAACAACCTTCCAGCCTATCCACATACCTCGAAGAGTTTTGCATTTCTACATCAATAATATATATTAAATATCAAAGAGCTTGCTTTCCTGAGTGTTTCCAGAATGGGTAACTTAACACCAGCAGATATCCTGTGTTCTCCTTCACGTGGAAGTAGGACAACTGAAGTGCAAAGTCAAGATTATTTGCACAGAGAAACCTGTTGATGACTGTCACCATTAGCCACCACTTGATGTACAGGGAGTTGGTGTGGAAAGAGAAAGCAAATATAATGGGGAATGAGGTATTTCCAGTCATTTACACAGGTGGCCTAAGCCTTGAGTACTTCTAAGTGCCTGTTTCACTGCACTTGGGGTGAACTTAGGCTCAAATTTTACTTTTTGTTTCCCACAAATTATTACAACATCACCTAGGAAACATTTGCTTTAATGCACCTCTCTTTAATTGTCTAGATCCTGACGAGAGGAAATTACGGAATCCTATTTTCTTCCCAGCTCTAGTGATCGGTGCCATGCGCAGCCTCGTCTACCTGATTTCTACTCAGGTACCCAAATATCTTCTCCTCAGCTCCCCCCAAATAAACACTAAATCAGAGCAGCAATCACTTCCAGTTGCACTCTCAAGAAAAACTGAAAACAATTTTGTTAACAGGCTTCTCAGCAAATGCTTGGGAAATGTTGGGAAACATCACTTGGTTTTCCAAAGTGTAAACTGCTTTTCCAGCAGTGTTCTGTCAATTAACTGGCAAAGGCCTCATCCATCAAATATCCTCAATGACCAGCTGGAATTTGCTGAAAAATAAACATTTTGACTCTTAGGTAGGAGTCAAGGTTTTGCCGTTGGTCCAACATGAGATTAGGGTTATAACCAAGCACATGCTCCCATCAAAAATACACATTTTTAGGGAACACAAACCAATGTTTGCTTGAGTAGGAGCCTCTAATTTTTCCAGGCATCAAAACTAAAAAATAAGGGCTATTACTTGGGATACTTTTCTTGTCTTTGCTCCAAATTTTCAAGAGGAATTCTCTGAGCTCCTAAAGGCCCGTGGTAGACGTCCAGTCTGTTACCAGTGCTGATATCCATTGGGGGAATTGAGCCAAAATGGCTTGCCAGAAAACAGTTTCTGTAAATCACTTAAATGTGAAGGAAATTTCGCCCTCTTCTCTTCATGAAATATCAGTATTTATCTAATAACTTTCCGTTTCTTTCAATTTCTCCTGATTTCTTTGATTTACTACACAACGTTGCCAAACGTAGTCCTGAAACAACTGCATTTTCACAGTGAGAAAAAATGAGGCAGAAAAGGGATTGAAAATAAAAATTATATTTTTTTAATTATTTGATAATAATGGCAGCTGTGTCAAAACTATTTGATAATTTATGTGCATTTATGAAAGAGCTTTTTTTTGGCAGTGTGAGACATGAGATGAGCTTATATCCTCCTTTTCTCCCCAAATTTGAATTTCATGTTGTTGCATCAAGTGCACGTCTCGTTTTCACTGGGTGCATGTTGTCTTACGTTTAGAGGTAGAGAGGCTGCTGAAAATGAGGTGTTTTGACTCCATGTGGGTATCCAAAAACCCCTTCTGAAGGTGATGAAGGTCAGTGGGTTTAGAGCAACACTGCTCAGAACATAAAAAATGCAAAGTCTGGAAGTGGCAAGTTGCAGCTTTCTTCTCGCCTTGTCAAATCCAGCGCAGGCTTTGTGAGACAGCTCTGCTGGCTGGACACAGCTCCCAGGATCTTTGGCAGCTCCTGGGCTTGGCTTGGTTTGTGCAGAGCTTTGTTGTTCCTCGCCCTGCTGCCAGGACACACACGCAGGAGCTCACGTGTTCTCAGCCTGGCTGCTCCTTGCTCACCCTCCTTTTCTCCCAAACAGCCCCTCTTTGGCATTCCTGCCTCAAACCTGCTCCTTTTTCCCTTTTTGCTGGCCACGTGTGCCTTTGACAGGCAGGTGCTCACACTTCTCCCTGAGAAGAGGTTTAGCTCCTTGCTGACCGCCTTCCTCACCTCTCTTGGCCACCCCAAATATCCTCTGAGAGATTTCCAGATTTATTTTAGTGCCACGGGCAGGCCAGACTCCGGGTGATACTTGCACTGAGAGCATGTTTATTGTAGACTCACATGAATATGTCCTACAGTTAAAAGTTCTTATAGCCTTACAAGATCTCTTTACAGGTTGATGGCTTGGCCAGAGGATCAGTGAGGGCACCATTTGCATGAACACTTTCTCAAGTCTACCCATCCTCTTTTATTTCCCTGATGCAGAAGATAAAAGACGAGGTTGTTGAAGGGAGTGCAGGGTTTTAAGAGAATTCCAGGCTTTTTATTGCCTGAAATCTGATTATTTGGGTGTATTTCGCTTTTTTTAGGCATCAGCTGTTCTGCTTTCCTCATGGTTTTCCTCATGACCTGGCACTACAAATGAAGAAAACAAAAAGAGTCCTTAAATTTAAGATTTTAATCACATTTCTGCCATCTCCCCTTACCAAGATTCAGTGAATCTGAATCCATGCTTGCTTGTTGAAATCATGCAGAGATAACAGAAGAATCAGAAAAAAATTGTCATTTGAAGTGCCATACGAACTTAAATCTCCAAGTTAAGAACTTTGTCATGGGTTGTAAAGCTTTGTGTTAGATCATTACTTTTGCTTTCTGTTACCTGTGTTTCTTTCTTTAAATTTGGTCATGAAATGAAATGAAATGAAAAGAAAAATCTTCGTTGTTCCAGGGTGTTAGAGGAAAGCAGGTGGCACCTGATTTTTATGTTCCATGAAAAACTGACATATCCAATAGACTGCAAACACGCCACTTTTAAGGTTTCCAATGACCTAGCTGCAAGAGTAGGTGGGTAAAGAAATAAGACAGTGTAAAGGAATCCAGTTGTTCCCTTCTCTGGCCGCTATTCCTGCAGCAGTTCTCATTTCAGAGATGCAATCTCACATGTAAAGCTTTCACTTTAGAGGTGCATTATTGGATGGTCTAGACAGACTATATCCTGTGTCTGTAACTAGAATCAAAGCCACATTTTTTGCTGTTGTATTTTTGGCCACCACAGGCGTGCAGGTTAATTATACTGAGAGCACCATTTATTTAAAAAATTGAATTAATTTCTTATGGGAATGCATTGACTTATCTATGATCATGGAAATGAAGAGGGGAAAAAAACTTTAGGAACCTTAATTACCTTTTGTGTGGTAACAGAAATATCACTCTAATTTGGTGAACCTGTACATTATTACCAATTTCTCAGTTCCTTTTCAGTGGAAATATTGGCTCTGACATTGGCTGCACTTACATATGTTCATTATTCCTTATCTTCTTCTTGTGTCCAGGCAAGCAGTCAGAGAGAAATCTTTATCTGTGACAGATAAAACCGGATAAAACCGCCCTCAAATGATTTAGATCATGTGGGCTACTTGTACCAACCAACATCTGCTTACTCGGGGTTTTAAAAATCTTCCTGGAGAAGAAACTGTCCAGTTTGCCACAATTTTATGTGGTAAAGAAATAATATCTGGAAGTGATAGCAACAAAGAGTCACTCTTTGGGTGAGCAGTGGGGAACAGTTGTGGCAGTTGTGAATTGAAGTATTTTTATCTGAATCAAAAATATGCCTAGTTTTTAATTCCTTTGGCTTAGATTTTCAAGTGGTTTATAAACAATTATTCCTCAGAAAATCAATTCCCAGTTAATCAATACTGATATTGGGAAATACGGGTGACACAAATGGTTTGGCAATCTCTGCAGAGGCAGCCAAAGTGCCACTGAAATCCCTTCTTTACTTCCATGGCTGAGATTTAAAAAAACAGCTCTGAGCCTCCATGTGTGCTGAAAGCTTTTTGCACCCCTTTCTGGATAAATCTGTCATGCCTTGCTCCCTGAGAGTATTAATAACTCCTTGACAAATAGTGATCTTTGCCCTAATGAAACAATAGGCAGGGTTAATGATGCAAGAGCCAAAACTTCGGTGTTTTGCCTCTTTGAAATACCGAACAGTTATATTACTTGGAATTAATTTTGTGAAATTCTCTTTTTGCTTCTTTATATTGTTTGTTTGCAAAAATAGTCCCCGTTTTCCTTTTTATTCAACTAGTTTTGCTATGTCTTCTACGCGACTGCAACCGCAGGTTAGAACTTTGAAAAAAAACTTGTGCATGGCTCTCCTGGCTGGAATTTTAGGAAACTTCCAAGAAGATGCCTGGTAGCTGAGAGATGACAGTTTTTTCTGGTTACAAGTACCCTTAGAACTGACATTCTGTAACACTGAAGTTTCTTTATCTTATCTAAGGGGATAAATCCAGGAAGAAATCCATGTCACCACTGAACTCCAGAGAGCAACTGGGGCTAAAAGCATTCCTGGCTCCCAGCAGAAAGATGAGGGAGGGTGAATCAGGACCAAGACAAAGCTTTAGTGGGTTTTTTTCCAGCTGTTTCCTGCAACATTTAACAGTGCACCAGCAAAAACCAGTTCTGTTTTGTTCCGCTTTAATTTGCGCTTGATAGAAGGGCGGCTACTGGCTGGGAAGCTTCATCCCATTAACACAGCAGAAGTGAGGCACAGATCCTCTCCTCCCTGCAGGGCTCAGAGCAGCAGCTCGGGCTGAGCATTTCCTTTGGAAGGGCTCGGTCCAAAGCCGCAGACTGGGAGCAGGGAGGAGTTCCCCTCGCTCTGGGAGAGGAAAGGCACTTGACAAGGAATCCCAGGCCAAAGCAGACTGCAGTGTTTCCAGAGAGTTGTAACCTCATGGTGTCTTGACCACTTCCACATTTTCACTTTCCTCCAAGATAACACTGACAGAATTCCCAGTTCTCTGTCTTTTTTTTTTTTTTCCTCTTTTCCTGACGTTTGTGTTCCCTAACCTTTTCCCAGAATACAGTTGTTGATCTCTCTTTTACCGCAGTATTTTCTATTATCTTTTGATCCAGTCCAAGGCTGACTACTGGCAGTATGAATAACCTTTTCCCTTAACTCTTTTCCATTATCCTCAGTCCACACCACACACATGGTACTTAACGATCAGGTCTGGGGCCTGCAGGTGCCTTTTGTATCTCAAAGCACGAGTGAAATTCCATAAAAATTTTCCTGACCAAAATTTTTCTGTAACAAATATTTTTAAGTGTTTTGCATTTGTTGATTTAGATTTTTTATTTTTTTATCTCTTGGGTTTTGCTGCATTAAAATCTCTCTTGCTAATGGCAGTAGTTATTTTCTAGAACAGTTCTTTAAAAAGAGAGAGGGATTAGGCCGAGTTTTCTTACTCTGAAAAAGGGAGCTCCCACGGCTTCTGGAAGTTAAATCAATGATCATCTTTCTTCAGAACTTGCCACCCCTTTTTCTCTCCTTTGGTCTTCCTGGGAATGGTAGTCCAAGGAAAGCACCAATATTTCTGCTACCTGGCCCGTACCAAAGCCCTAAAATGAAATAAATTGGAATTAGAAATGCTAATACTTCTTTCTTTTTTACAAATATATTTGAAATTTTGCAGAATTTGCAGTCAAATGTAGATTATTAAACCACTCTGTGAAGCAGAATTAACATTTCCTTCCGGTACTTATAAATTAGGACAGAATTTAGCTGCTTCTGGAATTCAGCAGTTTTCAGTTAAACAGAATTCAGGGGGGTTTGGGATTTCTTGTTCTGAGTATCGCTTTGTTTTTAAAGGGAACTGTAAGTCTAATGATGTTTCCAAATGCTTACAGTGTTTTATATATATAATCTTTTAGATTTTATTGTACCTTGATAAGAGGAACTTTCTAGTGTGCATTTTCACCCGGCTCTTCTCCACCTCATGCACTCAGCCACTAGAATCTATAAAATGACAGCGTAAAGCTGTCCATGAGTTTTGAAACAATCAGGAAATAATAAAACTGAGCTCAGAAAATTACCACTCGGGCAGTTTGCTGTGGGTATTTGCATGTGGCTGAATGGCTATCTCTGATTTTTTCAAACTTGGCTGGAACCACTATGAATGCAAATTTAATTGCATTTCAGAATAAAAATATACAACCTTTTTTTTTCCTTTTCTCAATTTTCTGCTAAAAAGATTCTAAACCAGGTTTATA
This sequence comes from Tichodroma muraria, assembly GCA_013390105.1. Lineage (NCBI taxonomy): Eukaryota > Metazoa > Chordata > Aves > Passeriformes > Sittidae > Tichodroma > Tichodroma muraria. The sequence goes on from WAAG01033076.1 coordinate 66,196, forward strand.
GGTGGATCATATTATCCAAATAATGAAGACATGTACTTTCCACGTAGACAGTTTTTGTGTAGAACTGCCACAGGTCTTTTTTTGAAGCAGGACAGAATTTGGAGCATTTATGAACTGTAACAGCCTTGTGAGGGAATTGAAACATAGTTTTCAAATGATGGTTGCAGTTCCCTTCTCTTTATGACCAACAACTAAAGCTATTTAGACAGCATCTGCTTTTTTTACTGCCTCGAATCAAGTCAGTCAAGTCTTTGCAGGATCCAGTGAATGTAAGCTCACACTAAGAATGTGGCTTAGCTCAGTAGAAGGTGACTGAGAAAGAAGGTGGAAAACTTAAGCAAAATATCGTTTTAGCTTGGATTACTTTTTTTTTCTGAGGTTTCGCAATAGTTTTCTAGAAAATACTGTGAAAGAAGATGTCACAAATAATCTTTGGGAGTTTTATAAGCTTCTCTTTATTAGTGGCCATTAAAGCACACCAGGGACTACATCTTCCTAAAAGCAATTCTTTTGATTTTTAAAAAATCATTAAAATATTGGTAAAATAATTTATCTATATTTGGAATTAAACAGTCTGAAGAGTAATCGTGGGATTCATATTCATGAAATAATTGGCGAGGAATTAAGGCTTTGTTTCATTGCTGTGATTTTGTTTCCTTTTATTTTTACATCTTGTTTCAAATTGTATTTCTTTTAAGGTTGATGTGCTTTATAGATATTAAAGTATTTCTGGGCTGCAATGAGTCAAGACTAGGATAAGTAGATCTGAGAGCATTTTACTTACATGATTTATAGTTTTAAAAAAAATCCCAAATAAAAAGTTGTCCTCACAGCAGCCACTGGAACTGAAATTTCCACAGCTGTTAAGAAAGAGGTAAGAGATATATGGAGATTGCAACCTTCATCCTGTTCCATTCCTGCTTCAAAATCTTTCAGGAGCTTTAAATGGCAAGAAGTGCAGGTAGCAAGAAATTGCAGAGATCTCTAGTGTCAGCCTAATAGGGTCTGATCAGCCCTGGCAGGCGTTCCGTGCTCCCTGGTGGAAGCTTGGAAAACCAGCCCAGGAAGGCTGAAAATAACAATCATCATTCCCTTTTATCAAAACCTGGCTCTTTCATCTTCCTCTCCTCACTTCAAACCCACAGTTTTGGGTTTGCAGCTAAAGCCAGGCTTAACAAGGCCTTGCATCCACAGTGGAAGGGAAAAATCCACGTTTGGGGTAAGGAGTCCATCTCTCCATAGGAGATTTTGGCTGTTGCTGTGCTGGAGTCACAAAGTAGGAGAAGAGGAGTGTCCCAAAAAATCCTTTGGGAAAACTGATGGGAAAAGTGAAGCAGGTCTGTCCTCAGGTTCTGGGCAGTGGAACTTGAGTGGAGTGAAAAAAGGAAGAAGTGTTCACTTCATTCCACACACTCTGCTGAAGAGCTAAACCAAATACATGATTCCAGCTTACCAATTTCTACGTTTATTTTGGCATGTGTTTGATCATTTAGGAACTGGTCTTACTTGAGAAAGCCTCTAAGTACCCACTTAAAACAAAGCAGATATTTAAGGACCTCATTGAATAAGTCTTTAAAATTAGGAGGTGCACATCTTCTTAGTATAAAAAAAAAACCCCAGCAAAAAGACCCAAACCAAAACCTAATTAAACTCGAAACAAGCCTTCCTTCATTAGTACTAAGTGGTAATAAGGTCTCCAGCCAAAGAGCTGTTCTGAACATTCTAAATATTTAATTAAAAAAAGAAAAGATATTGAGCTGGTATCTGTGTAATCGTGTTTACAGTAGATATGAGAGCATGCAAGACCTACCTGAATGCTACTGTTGCTCTGACTCTTTTTTTTTTTTTTTTNCTTGGATTTGTTCCTTTTTTTTTTTTTTTTTTTTTTTTTGGAAACCTTTCAAAAAGTTTCCAAAGTTTTTGACTCATCTTGGAGAGTTCTCCATCTGGAGAGGTTAAGGTATTGAAACATACCCTTACATAATGTCCTTTATTTGGCAGAAAACAAAAGAAGAAAATTGTGGAGGTATCTGATGGACAGAGATTTTTCTTGTTTTGCTTCTGCATGAATATTTTTGAGAGATATTTATCTCTCCTGAACTTTTTACTGAGAGGGAAAAGAAACTGAGACATCAGCTCTGATAAGAAACAGCAGTTTTAATTCTGCTTTTAGAATGCAGGTTCTGTGAGGGAACTGTGTCTAAGTGAGGATTTTAAAAGGTCACAGGAGTGTCAAACCCAGCCCTAATATTCTTCAGCGTTCATATGCAGATTCTTAGTGGAAAACTCCAATTATCTAAACATGATGGAAATACGGAATTGTTTTATCTCTGTGGAAAGCGAGTTAATTTAACAACTGTATATTAAGAAACAGAAACACCTAAGTTCAGCAGTGGTTTCTGGAAAGGCAGGACTTAAACTTCATATTAAAAAATGCTTTCTGTATAGACTGAGTA
>WAAG01033079.1:1378-12658 GCA_013390105.1 Tichodroma muraria
ACAAGCTACATTTTAACAGCAGCACTGATTTCACTTTTATTTAGGTGTGCAAGGCAGATAATCTCACAGTGTTGTAAGTAGTGACTGAAATTGTTTTAATCAAACATACTGAAAAAAATTAGTATTTCAAATGCCAGAAGGAATACATTTTAAAAAGCCACAAAACAACCAATTTTCTTTCTGCTCTTTCACAATGCCTATTTGAAACTCTGAACAAGTGCCAAAAATCACAATGAAACTCTATCATATTTCATTCATCCTTGCATTATGAGCCATTCTAATACTCTTCACTCATCAAAGTGAATTCTATTCAGCTTTAAAGAATTTATCTGTAGGCAACTCAAAGTAAAACCAAATTTGGATTTTTCTAGTTGGCTGCAGTTTCACAAATCCTGAACTGTAACAATTGTTAGCTTTTGTTCTGTCCTCGTTTTGGCCAGGACAGGGTTAATTTTTTTCAGTAGCCAGGAGGGGAGCATGGTTAAGGCTGGGATGTTATTTGGTACCACCTCACCTCATGTCAGGGGCAGGAGTAAGGGACTCTCACTTCCAGGGAGAAGGGTGCTCCGTCCACGAGGAAAAAGCATAATGAGAAAAATGGCCCATTTTTGTTTTATTTTACGTGTAAATAATTTCCTTGTATCATACCTTTGTCATTAATATTGTTGCTGTTACTGTTCATTCTCATATCTCACTGCTGTTTCCAGTAAATTGTTCTTCCCTCAATCCATGATCTCTGCCATTTTTGCTTTCAAGGAGCACGAATTTTTTTATTTTTTTTAATCTTTTTATTTAATCTCTTTTTGGAGCTCCTCTGGAGGAGGAGGGGCAGGGAGCAGCATCGTTACAGTGGGACTACTAAATCGGAGAACAGTACTCCTAAACCATAACATGCTCATGAAGTTGATGGAAAACAGACCAAATTAATTTTTAATTTATCTTATTTTCTTCAATATGCCCATCCATGATGTCTGAAGAATTACAACATGAAAAAGGCCACTCTGTCAACAACTACTGCTCTACTACATGGATGGGACATGCTGTCATAAGGGCTTCACATGTTTAAAAACAGTTTTCACCCAAGCACCACTTAAGGGTCCAACCTCACAGAACACTGAATATACCCAGAGCAATTAATAATACACTTGAACTGCAGAACCAACTGCTACCTATTTGACGAAAACAAATACGTAAGAGCATTGCACTCCTTGCACATTAATGAATGCGAGTAAAATACACGATTATGCATGAACTCACTGTTTATGAATGTGGCCAGAGGGAACTGCCTCCTAGCTTAGAAGAAGGGATGGGGTGGGAAAAGAAGACTGAATGTACAGTGGGCCCTTCTAGAGGTCCATTATTAACTCTCCACCATATTCCTGTTTACAGGCATGCTCTTGCTCTTTCAACATGCCACTGCTTACCTTTGACTCTAAGGGTCTTTGTTTCCAAGCAATAAATATTTCGGACTCCAGGGAGCAGACAGGAAGATCATACACGACTCCAAAAAATCCTTTACTGTTGATAGATTATTGTAAGCACTTATTCATTATTAGCTGAAATGCTGCTGACTGCACACTTAATAAATAGCCTATTTGTTCTTTCCAACTGAAGCAATACTGTAAGAGGACTTCTGAAGAGAAGACCATTAAAAATATAAAGACATCACACAGCAGGTAATTTGCAGAATGTGGTTTCAGTTTTCTGTTCATTGCAACACAATCAACAAATGCTGCATCAAAATTTCTGCTGCTTCCATAAAACTTTTGTGGAGGGCCAGGCACTCATACCCGTTAAAAATGAAGTTTTCAAGAAACAAGGCATTGAGACGAACTATAAGTACACTTGTATAACTCTATAACAACACAGTCTAATAATTTCTGTCTTCTTTGGGCAAAAACAGCAGCCTTGGCTCTCCCAGGGAATAAATGTTGTCCTGAATCTCAAGACAACAAACAAGCTCAAGAGCCAACCTTGCTGCAAATCACAAGAAAGTTGTCAGCATAAAAGGCATATAACAACTGAGCATCCCCCCTTAACCCCTTTTTGCTCTTAAAACGAGCCTAATCTCATTTAGAACAAGAAAATATTCACATTGAAAGTTCTTTTGCCTTAAGTCAGCCTGTATAAATATTTTCAGCTACACTCTTAATCATTGTTAATTAATTACTGCTTTTAAGACCACACTTAATAAACTATGTGCAAGATAATTGTCTCTTAATGGCTACAAGAAGGAAAACAATCACCATTTAAATTGCTTAAAAGGATACCACACAATTAAGAAGTGGATTAGAAACATTGTACAGGAGGAAGAGAGAAATATTCAAAACATGATTGAAGAGTTAAATTTAAAAAAGCACCAACCATACTCAGCAGTAAATTAACTAAATGATAGTTAATTTGCAAGCCTGACATATATCAGAGCTAATACTTAAGTGATCAATTCCTCTAATAAAAGCAACTATATCACATACATGTGAACTTCTATTTCAGTGTTAAAAAGTCACGAAACAATAGGATATCCAAAAGTTTCTAAAACACTTCTGAAAAAAATCCTGTGCAGAGCTTGTACTCAAGCACAGTAAAACCATACCTGTAGGAATAACAAAGGGAAAACATCTCTAATAGTGCCTGTTTATGGCGTTGTATGGCAGTGTCACTGCCATACAAGTGAGCACGAGTAAACTGAACATTAACAACAGTGAGTTTACTTAGGTTCTGCAGTCCATCATGCCTTCATTGAAGCCACATCCATTTCAGCCTGCTTTACTTAATGTCTGCAGCTATTTTTGAACTTCACCATTGGGCAGCTCGCTGACTCAAAGGTGCTGATGGTTTGTTTTCATTTACTGTGAGAGTAAATTATGCACAAATGCATCTCTCATATGTGCCTCATTTTATTTCTGATGTTGGACTTTGCTGAACAGCTGCATGCCTGCCCTCACAGCTGGATGCAAGCTGCTGGACAGCTACACTACTCGTAGCAGAAGGCAATCAGAGGTAATGATATGCAGTGAATTGGGTTTGTTTGAATCAGACTAAATATTTGGATTAAAGTCAAGTTTTTTATATAATACATATTGCAGGCATATGTGTGACAGTCAGAAGATGAGTTCATTGGAGGAGAAATACAACATAAATGAATAAGAATTACTCCAAATGCATGGGAAAGGCAAGGCAAACTATCTACCTAAGTGTTTCTCGGACAAATGCAATTGATTCCTCTCTTGCTGTCCTAATAGAAATAATTTTCTAGTAGAGCTAGTAACTGCAATCTGGCATGCCTCAAGTATTGTGGAAGCTTTGATTTGATCACCGTGACTTGATGTTCTCATTTCCCCAGTGTCGTGGTTTCATTGTGAACCAGACAGAAAAAAAAAAACTATCAATTTGGGTTGCCAAAAGAAAAGGAATTTTGTAATCAAGAGCAAAGCAGGTTTAAACTTGAAAAGAACAGACTTTTATTAACTAACACAAAAAGGAAAGAAGGAGAAGGAAAAAAAACAACTAACAAACTCTTAGAATTAGAATGAAACCTTTCAAACATTCCTCCTCTATTACCAAAATTTCTCTCACTCTCATTAACAACATACAGAAATTACATTTAGAAACTTTCAGTCAGTTTTTCAATTCTAGAATAGTCTTTCTTCAATTCTTCTAGAGATTGGAGCATCTTTTACTCGCTATGGAACTAAAAACTGAAACAAAACAAGACAAAACAAACTTTTCATGATAACNNNAAAAGCCATCCCCGCCCGATCTGCGTGATCTTTCCTGGCTCCAAGACAGCCCTGAGGAAAATTCTCTCACCGACCATGCTCAGGAGAAGAAAACTTGAATTCCATCAGCCAGATATCAGCAACGAAGCTCACAGTTTGGCTCTGCGGTCTTTTTTCCTTTTTTCCCGGTCAGCCTGACTTGCTTCCCCCTCCCCCCCCAGGCCCGACGGCCACGTGGGGAGAGGGGGAGCAGAGAATGTTCGGCAGGAGCTGTTACCTGAGCATTTGCCGGAAACCAAGAGAGAGATGATTCCCGGGGTTGCATTTAAAAAAGGTGTATCGTAAAAGGCGTACCCACGCTTTCATTGGTTTTATCAAATGTCAGTAATACACATTGGCCAATCACGGCCAAACTACTACACCCAGCTACACTTTGTTCCTGCACCTTCCTTTTCTTCACACAATGAATATATAATATAAATATCATTGCAAGATATTCTAATGTATCAGAGTCCCTTGATTTAAAACTTGGTGCTACTGGGACAGATGTTATCCTTGGTTATGCTATCCAGAAAAAAAATCCCACACTGACTCTGCTGTTGATGACAGCCAATGAACAGAGTTTACGCTAATCTAACAGCGACTTTTTCTATAACCTTGTGATAAATCGCGTCAACAACACCAAGACTTCATAGCAAGTTTTGATCCTTCCATGCTGTCAAGCTTCCTTCTTCTGAAAAGCCAAGATTCCAAATGCAGGAGGAACACAGGGCACACTGTGTTTATCCTTGACAAGAAATCTGAATGAGGTCTGAGATGTGCAGTCCCACCCGAGAGTGTCTGACTCATTCCACAGGTAGCTATTGACTGGCTTACAGAGATCACATGGAAATTAGAGATTAAATACCACCACCATTTTGAAATAGGTTTCAAATCAGCTTTATATTACACTACTGCTCTTTGTTCTACATTCTCAGACCCTCTCATGAGAAGAATGCCTTCTAATCAAAAGATGACTGTCGTTTATATAAATGCAAAGCAATACAAAATGCTAAACAACATGAGAAAGCAACTGATGAAATATTCCAAAAGCTACGCTGGCAACAACAAAAACAATTTTAGTGCCATGTCAATTACCCTTAAGTATTCACATTATCTAGGAATGCACAGTGTGTTAACTAATGAAAGGCCGCTCTTACTTTTTTTAAACTATGTTTCCATGCTCTCATCATTGTGGTTCAAGTCTGAAAATGGCAACACATTTCTTTATCGTGGAAAAGGATAATTATTTATAATATTTTCAGATCAGCCCAATAAATTGTTTGATCAGTTCTGATGAGAAGATAGTTATCTTTAAGACAAAACTCCAAACTGTATTTATTATTTCGTATAACCACACAACACTTGAGGTTTTAAGGCACCTTGGGGAGAATCTAATGCAGCCATCCTGCAGGGCCATCTGGAACAGCTTTCTAAGGGCTTTGGTTGGATCTTGAACATTTACAGGGATGGAAACTCCACACCCTCTCTGGGCAACTTCTGCCAGTTTGAGCACCCTCACAGTAAAACCTTCCTCCTCTTCCCCATGTTTAAACAGAATTTCCTGTATTTTAGCTTGAGCCCAAAGCCTCTCCTCCCATCACTGCGCACCACTGAAAAGAGCCTGACTACATCCTGCTTGCACACTCCTTTCAGATATTTGTACACATCAGTGAGGTCCTCTTTTCCAAGCTGAACAGTCCCGGCTCTCAATCCTTCCTATAGGACAGATGCATGTATGAGGGAGCCCAGCACTGGCCCAAGAGCTCCAGATGTGGCTCAGCAGTGCTGAACAGAAGTGCAGGATCACCTCCTCAACCTGCTGGCAGCACCATGCCCAATGCAGCCCAGGAAGCTGCTGGCTCTCCTTGCCACTAGGGCTCATTGATGGCTCACATTTATGTTGCTCCCTCAACCTTTTCTATTCTCTGAGTTCCACGAATGTTGCTTGTTCTTCAGTGCTGATTATATTAATTTTATTGATTTGAGAGTTACCTCATGCCAGTGAAAATTCCTCTCATTAGTCAAACATTAACAGAATCATTCGGTTCAGCCATCCAAAGAATCTTTTAATCTTAAGCTTGGTGGATATTGTTTTTTTAAAAAAGAGAAAAAAAGCTATGGAAAAGGGTAGGTGGATTAACAACAAAAGAATCGTACAAAATATGCTATATAGAGACATTGAAAATGTATCTGATCTAAATGATGGATTCGACAAACAGGCAGAAAGAAGAAACACCTTAGGAAATGAATGGAAAAATTTTCCCTGTGTAGCACAATTTTTTGGTTGACCACAGATCATAACTTATTCAGTCAGGTATGGATATTTCCACAATCATTCATAATCTTGGCTCATTCTCCATCACTGTTCCAAACATGTTTTTTTGCAAAGGAACAAAATGTAATGGACAGAAATCCATGTGTTCTGTTAAATTATTAAAAATGGGACTTCAAAGTTTGAGAAGTCACTGGCTATTTTTTTAAAAAAAAAACAAATTTTTGTTTACAATTTCCCTGTATTATGCCTATATCACTCCGAAACCTTTACTAACTGGCTAGCAACTGAAAAATGAGTGCAAAAAATAGGAAAAACTATTCTGAGCCCCATTTCACATAGCTGCAAACTGATTTTATGGCTATATAGCAAGGGTGAACAACATATGGGCAAGAAAGCCAATTATGGGCCATGGGGTTAAAAAATGAAGCAATCACACACCTCTCTCTCCCTGTAATTACGTAACTGATTAAAAGCTGATTACCTCTATGTATTTCCTTGTTAACACAAGCAAGCAAATTTTGGCCAGCTATCTGGGAAGCCAGCAGCCTAGGAAAGTATGTTTGTGCAGTCTTCCTGCATCTTAAAAAGCTACAGCTAGTAAACGTAAAGAGAATTCAGGACTTTGATATAGCTCTTAAATATATATATATATATATATCCTTACATACACATATACACACATACAAAATATTCACGGGACGCACTACTTTGACCCTCTGTATCTTTTTCACACAATTTCTAGCTTTATTGCAGAACCTTAGTGTCTTCGTGCTTCCAAGCATCACAGGAGTTAGGCTGGAACTGGTCAACAGCAACTGAACCTTATTAACGGATGGACTTACAGATGTTCATAGCAGCCACAAAATCCTGGTTGGGAAACCAGTCTCAGAGGAATATTGGATTAATATCTCACACAGCATTTGAGAAACGTTCGAGCTGTAGGAGTCAAAAGAAATAGGGCACTCAGAAGTGAGGGCCCGTAAAACAATTCATGGCATCATCTGTTGTGCCATATATCAGCTTCACAGAACCTCTGACAAAAACCTGGGTGTCTCATCTCTCCTGCAGCAAACACACATGGCTCAGCCAGATGTGCAGTTTGCAACTTTAGTCCAAGTGGACAAGACGGTGTCAGCACAAAAAAATTCAGCTGGGAGGAAGAGCGACGGCATTTTTCAACAGAAAAAAAATTGGAGGAATAAAAATAAAATCTTTCAAGAGTACGGAATATTTTGCCTTTTTGCACTTTATTCTATGAACAAACACTTTGCTTAGCAGTCATGAGGGGTTTTAAAAGCATTAAGACAGTTAACCAAGCCTGACACTCAGCTGGTATTTTACCTACTGGAAAACATAAGAACAGATCTGCGTGGCCATGATAAATTGTTAGTTTATTTGCTGACTATAAACTATTTTTCTTGAGGAAAAATGCTTTAATCATTAAACTAAAAATAAAGTGGCTCAAAGATTAGCTACAAATAAGCAAAATTCTGAATGAGAACATACTGTTAATCATCTATAGCTTAACTATTTTGTCTGGAAATGTTTTAGGGTTGGTTTTTTTTTTTCCCTAAGGAATGAATGCAGTACACAAGGAGTCATGTGTTCTTAAAATAAGATACAATTTCTTAAACTTACAATTAGAGTTTTCTGCAACCAGAAGCTGAGACAGATTGAAATTATTTTAGTCATAATATCTTGTGATAGAAAGGTGTTTGGGGCTATGATGTCCCCTTCCAATGAAGGAAAGATATGGAGCCCAAAGGAAAAATGTCAGATACTTAACACAGCTGGAGCCAGAAGGTTTTGAATCTCCAGAAAATGTCACTGATTAGATAACATGTGCCTTACTGGACTGACATTAGACAAAAGCACTCCTATCTCCTCTAACATAAACAAAGAGAAGAAAGAAGAACAGAGAGGAGGCAGCTGCTGGATTATCACCAGAAAAAGAAGAGAAAGATTTAGTCACCCTGATGGAAGAGAAGCAAACTGCCCAGAAGAAGAGGCTCTAAGATTCTTCAGAGGCAGATGAATTTGGAATTAATGGATTTACTAAGAGAAAAAGAGTAACATCAATCAACTTAGCCAGAATTGACATGGGAGAAGAGAGATTTAAAGCATTTGATTCCCAGCCAAGAGAAGAGAGGCATGCATAAAAATGGGTCAGTTTTTCAAACCAAAAGGTGTGCATGGCTGTGGGAAAGAGTGAAGTTCCTGTGTCTATAGTAGAAAGTTATGAGGGGATATATGATGAAGAATCCTCAAGAAGAACAGGAAAACTTTTTGAAGTTTACTGGGGGGAAAAAAATCATTGAAGAGCTTACAAAAGGTGAATATTAAAAAACAGGATTACTGCAGATGTGCAAAAATTCACATTTTACAGCAACTAGAGGCAAGTCCTCTCTACTAACTTATATTGAGAAGAGAAAAGAAAGGAATTTTTCTAAAGTAGAGAAATTAAGCTAACTGCTAAAACCTAAAAATGAAACATTTGTCAAGAGGATACAGATAAGGGCAAGAGAAAAATGTTGCAAGACCATTCTTGGAAAAAGTTAAAATAATATAAGCTATATTTACCTTTCATTTATCAAAGAGAACAAATCCAGTGGATCTTATTTCAGTCTTCACAACCTTCAAAGCAGTTCCATGAGAACTCCTGTGTGCTTACAAACCAAGCAGATTCCATGTCAATCTCACTGTTCCCTTAATTTTTGATGCTGCTATTTTATCATCACAGAGCTATCCAGATTCAACAGATTGGCTTCCAAGCCAGTTAAATCACAAAAAAAATATTAAATAGTGTTTATTATTATTAGCCTAGGTTTGGCAGAAGTCAACAAGACTACACTGCAAGTTACATATATTAGAATTTATATCTTTGAATTGCTACCACACGTGCCTCAAATTATGTCAGGGAGGCAGCAGTTCTAGCCTTCAGAGTCCCTGTACGTGATACACTGCAGTGTCATTTACAGCAGACCTTGTACATTAAGCTTTCATGGTGATAGCTGTGCGTTTCATTACTTTTTAAAGAGAGATTTGGATGACACTGATTTGTCCCACATACGCAGACCTTACATGTAACTGCCTGTGCTAGCATCTCTCCGCTGATTTATTGCAGAACCAGGTCATGTTTTCTGGTTCCCTCCTTGACTTTTCTTGGCCAAAGGTGCCATTCATTTGCTTGTATCAGACTTTTGCTGTATATTTTGGCACGTCACCGTATATATCAGTATTTCAGCTCCCAAGCAATACTTCATACTATAATTACATTGGTTTGCTTCTCCACCCTTGTGCACCAACACATTGTGCTTTAATCAAGGATTGAAAATAACTCATCCACCCGCTCATCTAGCCAAATACCAAAGTGTCTCCAGAATTTTTAGCTTTCTTTTGGCTGCAAAATGATCTTCCAAACACGAACAGGACAGTAAACATCATAGCTGGCTTCTCATGTTTGCAAGCAAGTAAACAATTTTTTTTGGATACCTCTTCAGCTGCACAGATGTGCGCCCAGCTGCAGCAGGTCATGGCTGCTCAAAAGAACCATGCAAGATGCATCAAGAGCATCAAGAAAGAGCTGCCTGCAAGGATGAAGCATCAATGAAAACACTGCTGAATTCAAAGGAGAAAGATGTCTTCCTCATCTTTGCTACAGAACACTAGGATTTAGGCTCTTTTCAGGCCAATTTGTCACATCCTACCAGAATGCTGACATCAAGGATAATCCCAGCCTGGCACTCATTGCAGTCTCGTGGCAGCACAGTCAGAAAAATCCTAGTACTTGCTGGTGGGAAGGGAGAAATTCAGCACACAAAACTTAAGAAGGACTCAGAAAAATCAGCCTGTTGGAGGGACAGAGGTGAAAGGTGTTGAGGTTAAAGGCTTTGAAGTTACTTAGCGATCTACAAGAGCAAATGGACCAGCTCACACCAGCTGAGAACAAACAAGGCACATGCCTTTCTTCTGGAGGCAGAAGAGTAAGAGACACAGCTCATGGCATGAAGGCAGCATTTGACAAAACATACTTCTCCTTCATAATTTTCCTTCCTCACTCATTTTTGGTCTACATGTAGACAGAGTCATCTCTTTTTCTCATGTTCAAATCCAAGCCCTCATCAGTCACTGCCTCTGAACACAACAGGAAGAATGCCAGCCCAACTATTTTTCGCTCTGGCGCTTAGGCACAGGCTACATTTTTCAAGCCCTGGCTTCAGCCTCGCTCTCTGCTCCCGTTCCTTGAGACAACACGACAGCTCACTCACACCTCATTCTGCAACGTGCAGAGAGAACTATTTGTTCTCTTGCTGCAGGGGCGTAAAAGCCAAACTGCCTTGGGAGTCCAGGGCAGCCTGAGGCTCACCCTGCAGCTACACCCTTCAGCTGACGTTGGTACAGCACGATAAAAGCAGCGAAGACACTTAAGACAATTAAACAAATTGATGGTCTTGCTACTGAACTTCGGTACTTCAATAATATTTATTGCTTGAGAAGAGATAAATCCTTCCAAGACGGGTAAAGGCACTACAGTTACCATGCATGGTTCAGTGCAGAGACAAGAGACTGCTCTGCACATGTTACTGCCCTCCACACTGAGGAGACGCTGAGCAAAACACAACTAAGAGAATAAAAAACAGCCCAAGTAAACAGGTTTTATATGAGGCATCTTGGGAGTGGAGGAGTGGAAAGGCAGCAGCTCCACTGTTTTCACAGTGTCCCTGTGGAAGGACTTGGGAGTACCTTTAGCCTGGTAATCTGCATCCCCAAGGGCACCCACACAGCCTCCTGGCATTGCAAACCAATTCCCCTCAGCATATGTAGGACGCTCAGTGAGTCTGAAGGCAGCATTTGTCCTTGTATATTGTATAAGAAAGCTGAGTACTCCTTACAGATTCCCTGCTCTCGCCCCACAGCAGAGAGGGGTTTTCTTTGACCAGTATCCGATAGTCCACTGGTACTGAATCTCGTCCCCAAAATCACCCAATAAGCTGTTTCCTTCAATCTGTGCTAATAAAACTATACAACACTATAAACATTTTCCACAGTGGACTCCAAGATGTTTGGTGCTCTAACTGGAAACACTGCTCTTTTTGTTTTTACATTACAGCAGATCCTTTTAGACACACTTCCCGTCAAGCCACCAAATATTTTTGTCTTCTACTTTCTACAAGGAGAGCCCTAGAGCCCTTTTGAAATCTTTAAGCAAGAGACTTATGACCAGCTATTGGGCAGGTATTATCA
>WAAG01033081.1:1570-20126 GCA_013390105.1 Tichodroma muraria
GATACAATCCAATAAAAAAAACCCCAAAACCCCCAAACCAACTCCTCTTCTAACTACCAATTTTACAATCTTTGCAAAAAAAAATAAAATCAAGGAAAGAACAAAACCCAAGCAAACCATTTCTGATACTCTATACACAGGTGTAGATTATCCTTTGAAAGTGACTAAAGAGCTTCCACCAAAATGGTTTCATTTATACTTTGTTAGGCTTGTTCTTTTTAAATACAATCTAAAAGCAGAAATTAAAAAATTTCAAAATTAAGGCCAATGTAAGTATACATGTATATCATCCTTGGAACAGAACTATTTGACTATATTGTGAAAAGGTTAGACTAATAAACATGAAGAGCTAATGAATAAGGATGGCTGTGGGTTCAAAATGATTAGCAATACTTAACATGCAAAAAAATAGATGTATGATACAATCATTCTTTTCTGATAGGTGATTTTAGAAACAGTTGGAGGGGTTAGGTTTGTTTTTTTAAATAAGTACATAGCTTTTAATTCCATTTATATATACACTTTTTTCATCACATGAATATTTAGGAAATAATCTTTAATTTCTCTACACTTTAGGTTTCTGGCATTATTGTAAGTGACTGCATCTAAACAATGATTGCTTAAATGTACTCAACCACTTTAAGACAAGGCTTGACATGTCCTATAGCTACCTTTTAAAATCAGGTAAATAATCATCCTTGAAAAAAGTGTAAGAATTACCTGATCTGTTCTTTATTGTTTCCTGAGTCTCTTAACACAAATCACCAGTCAAGAAGATAGAGGATTTTGCAGAATAAGAGTGATACATGAATATTTTAAATCAAGCCAAAAAAGTTCAAAAGTTTATTTCAGTATTAACACCATAAGAAACAAACTCATAAATTCCTACCTGCTAAGACATCTCCTCTCACTTTTCCACTGTTTGAAAGAAAAAAGGCATACCACTTAACTTTAAAATTTAATTTTTGATAGTCTTTCAGGGAAAATTTTGCCTTAAATATTTCCCAATGCATAATCTACAAGTTTTTGCATGTTATTTATTCAAACAATTCTTCAGTTGTTCTAGATGCCTTGCATCTGCATCCTGTAGAATGAATACAGCGGCTTTAGACTGAAAAAGGATTCAACTCTATAGTCATCAGAGACCTATCAGTCATCCTTGACATTTCTCTAAACCATGCTTAAGCTTTGGATGTGAAATGGTATCTTTTTCAACATATTAATTTCAGGCAGTGAAAATCCAATCAAACTTGTTAGAACATCATCAGCAAAATCTACTTTGAGAAAAACTGAACCATCAGAAATTTTTGTCTTTATACCCCTGGACTCATTGCTGCTTGTGAGGTTTCTATTAAGAGTTAAAATAAAACATCTAACTTTCAGAATTGGAAATTATTCTCCCATCTCATTAGCACTGTGAAGAACACAAATGAGAAGCCTCATTTACAATATAAACAGGTTGGGGTCTGTATTTCTATCATAGAGGTGATTTTTACGTTTTAATCATGTTAAAGCTTTGGAACTGACAACAGAAGGCTAGCCTGATCTATCAATGTTATCTAAAGACCCAGTCCAGGATTTGGCTGCAATAGCACCAAATTTTGGTGGTCATTGTCTCAAGAACATCAGTGGTTAATAAGCTCTAGCTTCTTGATAGTTTTGGAAGCATCTATGCACGTTTAAATTGCATAACTGCACTTGGAACCTATTCATGCCCTAAAGAGGGATGACCAATGAACTCAACCTCCCTACAGAATTACACCAAAGAAAAATTACTATAAGAAGATTAAAAATCACAAAGGTTTTGTCTTCTGACATTATAACCTGCAGCTAAGAAAAAATACCCTGCCTTTAAGTTTGCCCCAAAACTCTACCACTTGGAAAAACCGGTACAGTTACTTTACAGGAAATAACCATTTGTTTACTTATCAACGGGTCTAATCCCTAGCATGTCACGCCATTTTCGATAAATTTCTCATATCGTCCATGCAGTCCTTAGATAGCCTGTCACTCGCTTGGCGCTGCTTCCCTGTGCCAAGACCCCCGGGGGCGGTAAGGCTAGCTGTCGCCCCACATCCCTGCGGACACCGACGAGATGCAGTGGAGAGCGATGGATGCTAAGACGAGATGGCCCACTCCACCGGAGTCACATTAAGGACAACACATGCCTCCCTACTCCTCAAACAGGCTAACGAGAACCCAAGCCCCGTTCCCCACACCCTACTCTCAGCCGAACCACCCCATACACTTATCTGAGGCAGGGGCGGTGCCGAACGAGCGGGCGGGCAGAACCAGCAGGGCAGCCTACTTCCCATCACCTGAGTTGTAGGTGGGAAGAATGACGAGAATACACCTGCTCTCTGTACACAACCCCCAAAAACACCGCGCAACTCAACAGCCAATAGCAAGCATGGCGCTACGCGCGGCTTTAAGCATCGCAAGAACACTGCCCCGCCTCCTCCAGTGCTAAGAAACGAGCACAAGACGGAGTTTTCGCAGACGCCATTTTTTTCAAAAAAACCCCTCTGAGGTCGCTCTCCTTTACTGCCTTCTATTGTCTCCACTGTTCTTGTCGCTCTTCTCGTGGCCCCCGTGAGGCAGGTAAAACAAACAAACAAACAACCTAGGCACACTGCGGCAGCGTAGAGTGCATAGTGCTCCTCTCCTAGTGATACTTAGGCCTGTCTCGCCGTGGTTTACACGGAGGGCGGGGCGAACTAGAGGCCATCCCTGCCCTGATGGGCAGCTGTCTTACCCAACGGGGCCGCAGTGGGTCCCCCACGGAGGGAGGAGAGGAGGTGGTTGGGCCAGTTATCTGGCGGTGCTGGTGGATGTGCGTGTTGGTAGTAGGAGCTGCTCACCTTTCTCTCCCGTACGTGTTGGGTGCAGGTAAGCGTGGTTCGGAGAGGGTGTTGCTTGCACTGGGGGTGGGGTAGGGGGAATGGGTTAAGCCAGGTTGAAGGAAAATAAGCTGTTGATTGCACCCCTCCCGACCCTGTTGTGTGATACGAAAACACGGGAGGCCTGTCGTTGCTAGGCCCCAGGATTTTCTTAGACTCTTGCAGGGACAGCGCGGGGCGGCGGAATTGGGTAGGTCTGGGGACTGCTGCGTGGAGAAGGAGGGGGCCAGGAGTGATGACTCCTTAGCTAACGGGGAGTGGTTTTATGCCTACCCGCGGACCTAAGGGGCCCCATCTGCCCTAAGGGAAGGGCGAAAAGGATGATTTATGTCTTTACCGGCAGCCGTCACGCTTCGGTGGCCTTAGTGCGAGCACAGCGGCCCAACTGGTGCCGCTCCCGGAGCTGCGATGTTGTGGAGGCTGGTCGCACTAGTGGGTGCATGGTAAGGTTGGGGGGGACGATCGCTGCCCCTTTCTGGCGCCTACCTTGGGTAGCTGTGGATGGGGTGAGTTTTTGGTAGTTATGGTGGACAGAGAGGAAGACGAGTGAGGGCACTCTGCTGCGGCCTGTGCGGAAGCAGTCGTGTCAAAACGGTTTGGGAGCGTTCTGCAGCAGAGCCTGCTTTTAGGAGCCATGCCAGAGTTCTAGTGGCAGGACTGTTACTCTCTGTTGGCCCTGCTTGAGCTGGGGTGAAGGCCTCTGAGTGCCTCCTTTGTGTCTCTCTGGTCAGTGAGGGAAATTTTATGACCGCGTGGTGGTGGTTTTTCGGCTCACGGCTCCGCCTAGCAGTGGGTAGGCGCTATCACAGCGGCCGCCATTTCTGCTGGTCACCGCCACCGCGGACGTGGGTCTCGGACTGCGGGGGTTATGTAACGGCGCCTTTCCACCTCCCACCTAGGGCGTGAGCTGGGATTTCAAGCGCTTGGCGGCTGGCTGGTTTTAGAAGCTGTGCGAGGGGTAAAGGTGAACGTCAGCCCGAGCAGACTGGTGCGTGGGCTGCGGTAGGGGAGGCGTCCGGGCGGGAAGGGCCCTTAGTCCCGGAGAGAGCGGGGTAGAGACACACCGGCATCTCCCAGCCCTCTACTCATGTCCGTGACTGCTTTATTCTTTAGATGTTTTTAAAAATATTGTTAGCCAATTTAATCCTGCAAACTCGATTTGCGCAAAAGAGCACAGCAACTAGTCGAGAGCATCTTGTCCTGAACAGTATATTACACTTCTTCCCCCTGCAGCTCTAGAATTTTTGGGAGGGTCGTAAATAGAATAGGGTCTGGAAGGGTTAGCCGTTTGAACCTGGTGAAATTTCTCTTCCTGCCCCCATCCCTGCGTTCTACCAGCGTCTGTTTTTGACACTTGGCTATTCTTTAGGCGGTGCTTTTTCTATTAGCTCAAATTAGGGGCCTGGAAATACTAGTATGTGCTGGGAAGGTGGTGTCTCAGCAGCGACTGTAAAAGAGTGCATGCCTACCGGCAGTGCTTACCGTTAGCCTGCAAAAACAGGATAACTTACAAATTAACGGATGATTAAAAGGATGCTTTAAAAAATTAAGTATGCCTCACTTTTTCTTTGTGGATATGTGTATCAACCGTTTGTTCAGGCTATGAAAGCTGAGCAATAAAATCCATAGGAGGGAAAATAGTGTTCTTTGTTTGGCTGTTATCTGTACAAATTAATTTTTTAATCAGGTGCAAAATTATTCTGCCTGGACTTCTAATTTGTTTTACAAGTATTCTTACGTGGACTTAGCAAAAATAGATCTTGTAAGAGGTACCTGTTTCACAAGGTCAGAAAAGTTTGTCTGCCTTTGAGATTCTTCATACATATATGCAGAGGTTATACATTATAGTGTGCTATTTTAACAGAATTTTTCAAGTGTGGCTTGTGTGTAATGTTTTGTTCATCTGTTATATTGAATGGAAGGCATGCTAGTAAGCTGACAGAAAACTTATTCTACTCACCAACATTAATTTTATAACTTTTTGTCTAAATTTAAAACTAAACAATTAGCAGATTGAAACATAGTGTCTCCTAAAAAGGAAATTCAAGATACGGTATATAACATCCTAAAAGTAGGAACCAGATAATTATTCACTTTAAATATCTGAAAATCATTATCAATAAATGCGATTGCTTAAAACTAGCAAATGCTTGAAAATGAGCAAGGTTGGAATAATTCAGAGTGTAATTGTGTATCTGTAAGCTTTTGTACTTGATTATTATTTCTCTTCTTAGTGATGTTTGGCCTTGTTTTTTCATTTATAAAGAAAAGCTTTGCAACAAAATCTCAGGTCAAAGCCCCATTTTCAGTTGTAGCAAGAATCAGACCTGTAAGTGAACAGAGCCTGATCTGTGCTGTTTTCATAGGCTTCTGAAGCAGTAGGGTTTTAATCCTGCCCAGAACACTTGAGTTTTGCTCTGCAAGTATATATAAACTTGGTAAGTTCTAAAAGCAGGCATTTCTTCTTGCTTTTCCCATTAGTATGATGTACAATTAGCCTTTTCCCCCACAAAATAATGTACTCGCTCTTTTTTATTCTGCAACAGGTTTTACCTTCACTTGTAAAATTAAAAGGAAATGGAGACTGAACAACAGGAGGAGACCTTTACCAACACAGAGACAAATGGTAAATTTTTTAAAGGGCTAATTTATTTGGGGGGTGGGAAGGAAACTTTTTGCGTCTTGGTGTTTCTAACTATTTTGGAATGCTTTAACTGTATCAAATGCTTCATTTAATATTTTAATTTTTAAGTGTCCCATGTGGTTTTATGTGATTTTTGTATCATGGAGTATTTTAGCCATGGTATAAGTAACTAAAAGTTATAAGTAAAGATTTGAAAATATTTGGTAGCTAAATGCTCAGTACACTTGTATGGACAATGTGATCACATAAAGAATACTGTTAGGCATATCTATTACTGTATTTAATTTATTGCAGTTGTTAGTGTGAAAGAATGTATATATATGTGAAATATCTCTAAATATTAGCTAAATGAAAAACCTTTTGGACATAATTAGTGAAGAAGAGTTAGAGCATTAGTATTGATTCAGGCCAGTTTTTTAAAGCAAATTGAAATACTGCTTTCCTACTGTTTCACCAGTATTTCAGTACTGGACAAGCTACTTTTAATCTTTTGTGCTTTAAGGTTTTCCCAGTTGTAAAAGAAATACTAAGTAGATCATGCAGCACTCTTGTAAACAGTGTTATTTTTTCATAAACTTTGAAAAATTCTCATTTCAACTGTAGTTTATAGATTTGAATGAGTCTTCGCTTATTAATTGATACATAGACTGATGAAGTAAAAACCTGTTTCTGTGCTATAGATGTTCAAGGTAGATGTCAGAAGTTAGCATTGGGCTAATGGGAGGGAATGCTTCACTAGGAATACAGTGCATAACTTGATATATAGTTTTATCATGACTTAGAAAGTTAAATATATATTTGTGGTTTTCCCCCCCATGGACCTGTCTACAGGCAAACGTCCTGCAGAAGATATGGAAGAAGAACAGGCCTTCAAAAGGTCTCGGAATACAGATGAGATGGTTGAATTGCGCATTTTGCTTCAAAGCAAAGTATGCTTTTAGTATCACTATGTTCCTGCTTATACCATTGCTTAAGACAGTGGTGTCAGTGTATGTTTAGAAAGAACTTGTGCTTTATTTAAAATTTAATTAGGAATATTTGTAAGTGTGCGTGAATGACAGTAGAAGTATATTGCAGTCTTCAATAATTTTTTTCAAGGATGAATCTAATGATCTATGGGACTTCTTTGATTTTTAAAAAATGTACTCATTGAAAAAATGAAGACATTGAAATTATAAGCTACGTATCATGTTTGAGTAGAACATAATTGTTTCCAGGGGAATGATTGTGTATTAGTCTTAAGAAAGCAAGCAGTTTAGAGAATGATCAGCTTATAATTGTAAATTAAATATGAGGCAAGATGAGGACTTCCTCAAGATTTTAGTAATTTCTCCAGTTTTAATAAATCTATATGTATCAACAGTAGGAAATAAGGGAGTAATGTTTCATGGATTGCAATTGCTTCATTGACTAGTATAAATTTTCACAGTAAAACTGCTGTTTATGAATCTCCTTTAGTATTTCCAGTTGATGCAGATGTTTATGCTGTCTGAAGTAACTTATCCTTTTGTCTTAGGGTAGGGGAATGTTACCTTAACTCTACATGGCATTTCTAATAAATAGTCAGGTTATGTGGAGTGCTGCAAAATATTTTTGGTGCTGTTAGCATCATGTATGAATGGCATAGTAAAAGCAATAATTTTGCATGTAGTTCTTGAAATAGCCTGGTAAAAAAAATTAGTTTTACAATTTCCCCTCTTGAATATCTTGAGTTTATTCCTGTTGATTTTAGCAACTGGAGATTAGCAATTGTTTATATTGGTTTTACATTCTTCAGACTGTACCTACCTGAGTGGTCAGTTGACTTACATAGGCTTCAATCAAAAGTAGCATTTGCTCAAATGTTTGGAGTGGGAAAGTGAAATTTGCAAACATTAAAAAAGTGATCAAATAAAACTAGCAAAGTTGTTGACCTATATAACATGCATGGAATCCCATAAGTTATTTTTTCATTCATATTCTAACTATGAGATGATTGGGGCCCTGAGCAACCTGATCTAACAAGTGGCATCCCTGTCCATGGAGGGGAGGGTTGGAACTAGATCATCTTTAAGGTCCCTTCCAACCCAAATCATTCTCTGTTAAACATGACAGATCCCAGGATAGACCTCTGTGGTATTCCACTTCTTACCAGCCTCTAGGTGCAATAAGATCCATTAACTATTACCAATCATCCAACCAGTTTTTTATTCATCTGCTTGTCCACCTATGATTCTATGAGAATATAGGCAGAATTGCCTAGAAACTTAAATTTGAAATTGAAAAAATATTGCTGAGTATTTTTATCTCTGCACTGACCTTTTTTCCCCTATGATAAAACCATGTCAGTTTGTTTTGATTTAATTTGAACCTTTCAAAAGGAAATAAGCCTCACCCCACCCTTAAATGCATTCCCACAAGGTAATGCAGAAATAGATACGTTGTTCTTAGTCTTCAGTTCAAAAAAATAGTCTGTGCTGTTTTAGCCTAATGTAACTTCTGAAAACTATTTTCCAGAATGCTGGAGCAGTGATTGGAAAAGGTGGCAAAAATATTAAGGCACTTCGTACAGATGTGAGTATACATGAGTTTGAATTAATTTTACACCAGTTTTTCCAGGGCACTGCATTGAAAACTTGACTGCATACATTTCTAGAAATTGAGAAATTCAAACCTAGACAACAATAATCTAATAAGCCACTTATAATGATTGTTGGAGAACATAACTTTAGTTTTTCAATTTGTGTTTTAATTGAAGCCCAGCTCAAGTTATGTGGGAGGAGAGGTTTATATTAAACCTCTCTGCTTTCAAACAGGGTTCCTCTAAATTACACACTTAAATGAGTTAACATCTCTGATTAAAAATATTGGCAAAACTTAAACCTGTAACTATACCATTTCCCATATATGTGAATCCATTATAGTACTATTGAAAACTATCTCTGGTGGCTGGCTTAACCCAGCAATAAAAGAATTCTTGAACTTCCTTTAAAAAAAAACCCAAAACATAATGGTCCATCTGTTTTTGCTTTAACAGTGTGGACATAAAGCACAAAAGCATTGATTTTAAGGTTGCATGATTTAGATACAGGTATAGAACAGTAAAGAAACATTTTGTTTTACTTGGAAGCATTTTTAAATGGTCATGACTTATTTACCTATTCATATTTTATGTGGGTTGACTCTTGTGATTAGACACACATTTGGCGTAAATGTTATATATTTGTAAAACTTGGCAATGCTTCTTAAATTCCATTTATTTACACTCCTGTACTTAGGATCAGCTACATTTTTTTTCAAGCAAGACTGTTCAACACAATATTTGCTAATATATCATCACAGAATCAGTTCCATCCAAGTTCACATACTATTGCGACTAGAATTGAGGATTAAGCTGAAATGGTCAGGAATCATGCAAACAAACTTTGGCAGCTAGTGTGTTTGTTTGTTTGTTTGTTTGAAGTAAATAAATCTATCACCTTACTCCAGATAATTTAACTGCTCTGGAATACTAACTTTCCCAACTTGCCCAAGGTTTCAGTAATATGAATCTCAACAGTTTTTGTGTCTACATTCATGAGCCAGCCTGCTACAGCCATCATTGTTAAAACTAAAATGTAGTTTAGTCAGATGACGTAACTTGTGAAGATCCATACTGTTAAGCCACAGTTGATGTAGCAATCCATTATTGTGTTAGTCTTCAAAACAACTTACACTTGCTTCATTAACTGAGAGTAATAAGTATAGTTTGTATTAAATTTAAATTTATTGCTTTTCCCCCTTTTCCCTCTCCTTGTTTTTTTGGCCATATATCTCCGTTACCCATGTACTGGATCGACTTGCCCCTGCGTTGCCCACCATGACGTTGGCCCATCCGCCCCTGAACGCCCATGTGAAAACCCTGGTTGGCTATGCCCAAAAATGTGCTCGTTGCCTAACGGGTACCATACTTGACAACTTCTGATTGAATGCCAATGACCAATGCAGTACAATGCAAGTGTTTCAGTCCCAGACAGCAGTGGCCCCGAGCGGTATGTCCCAACAGTTTATGCCTCACTGCCTGATTAGAAAGAGAAAAATGTATTTTATTACCTGCCTTTGATATAAATAGTATCCCCTTATAGACCGTGTATTGTTTTTTTTAAGTTTTCTGTCTTATTTTCCCCATTAAGTCTTTTTGTCACTGAACTTTTACGTGAGTTGGCCACTCAAACAATCCACTAATTTTATTTCAATGGAAAGAACACAGCTTCAAGTGTTGTATATTTACTGTATTATAAGTCAAATTGTTTCAGGAGTCTCTTGCTCTGGTCTCTGTGGCCCATCTTTCTTCCCCCAGCATTGTCCGTTCATAATTATTTCTGCCGAAATACTAACTCTAGTTCACTTTTCTTCAGTTCTCATTTGTGTTACAGTTTTGTTTGTTTGTGGGGTTGTTTTTTTGTTTTGTTTTGGGGTTTTCCCCCTTGCATTTATATTCCATTTTTTGCAGAGCCCGTTAGTAATCTAATTTCTAACTGGTGTCTCAACCTTACTCCAGATATAATGTTGACTACTTTCATATCCCCACCTTTTCTACAAAAAGGTGTGCTAGTTTTACCAATGTAATGGTAAGGGTATACTAAATTAGTGGTGGCTGGGAAAATTAATATTCACTCATACTTTAAGTTTTGCGTCAATTTCTTGCCTGGTTAATCTGTCTAAGCCCTTCCAAAAGCTCTCGTGAGTTCTCTTGCTCTCTCTACAAGACCTACCTAGCCTTAAATTCTTATATTCATCATGCATATATATATTGGACATAAAGATGCATGTGTTGTAAATCCAGTGAACAGGTTTACTTTATTTGGGGAATATTAATTGTAAGGTCTTCTGTGTAGTCAGTCTTGTTAGAATTTTGTGTATGATTATGAATACTAAACTTAATTCTGCTACTTTACACCTTCTCTGTTTTCTGACACTATGG
Organism: Tichodroma muraria; assembly: GCA_013390105.1. Taxonomy (NCBI): domain Eukaryota; kingdom Metazoa; phylum Chordata; class Aves; order Passeriformes; family Sittidae; genus Tichodroma; species Tichodroma muraria. Next base: position 12,057 of record WAAG01033081.1, read on the forward strand.
CCTCAACAGTATCTTGAGTATAAGTGCAGATACAGAGACAATTGGAGAAATCTTGAAGAAGATTATCCCTACTTTGGAAGAGGTATGTCTCTTAGATTTGTTTCTTTTTCAGAGGTATAGATTTAGATTTTAAAACAAGATAATTCTAGATGATTGTGTCCTATTTTTAATATATTAAATTAGAAAGTAAAACACAGCCTTTTTTTGAAAGAAGACCTATAGCTCTTAATGTATGTGTTAGCATTTTTTTTATAGGGAACAGAGAAAATTTCTTGTTAGAAAATTAATATTTGGAACAGCCTCCTTCCCTTCAAACCACCTGTTTCCTGACTAGTTCCCAATTTGAAGTAGCTCTATTGTAATTTCCATTCTGCATTTGCTTTGTGAGCAACTGTGTTGCACTGTTGGATATATTAAAATTCTATACAACAGAAATAATAATAAAATAAAGAAAGCTAATTTGACATCACCTTGTGTTGAGGCAAATTACTTTAAAATATATGATTTTTTTTTTTTTTTTTTGATAGCAAATACAGAATTACAGTTAAGCAGTAAATTAAGTCATATCATGCTGTTTGGAGAAAGATCTTAAAAAAGAAAATCAAAATTAGATTTTTGATTTTTCAATTATTTTTTTCCCCTGACTAATATTTTATTCTTGTATGCATCTTACAGTACCAGCACTACAAAGGTAGTGACTTTGACTGTGAACTAAGACTTCTAATTCACCAAAGTCTAGCAGGAGGAATTATTGGTGTCAAGGGTGCTAAAATCAAAGAACTCAGAGAGGTACTGTTTCCTATTCTTTTCAGATTCTGCTTTTATTCTACAAACAAATTAATTTGTGTTCATATGCTGAGTGTAAGCTTCATCTGTGATCTATGATCCTTAAGAACATATTTTGTACGTGAAGTAGCTGTTGGTGATAGAGCCCAGAACTACTTATAAAGCTTTTAAGTGTTTTAGCAGTAATCTTTATAAATAAAGGATACTTTTTAAAATTAAAATGCCATTCATCATGCCTTCTGGAAGGAACTGCTGAATAGGCTATATCAATGGTACTGGACATGGAAAACTATTTAGCGTGGATGGATCTCCATAAACTCTTTAATAATAACTTAATAGGTGTTTGAATATTATAAAAAAGTATGGTGGGGTTTTCTTAGGGTTTTGTTTGTTTAGTTTTTGGGCTTTTTCCTTTGTGAAGAAATGAGGTTTTGTTTTAAAAAGCTAGTGTTCTCTATCAATCTGGAGTGTTCTTTTCTGTGCTTTCTTCACATTGCATCAAAGGCAATTCCAGGTCAATTTAGGCATGAGTTACTATTTGTGTGGAATGAGGGGAATGCAAGATGAATAGATATAGCAACATTGTTGTCTTGCATCTAAAGCATGTTTTTATGATATATGAAGGCTTATATAACCTATAAGCTTATAATGAATATGTAGTCCTTTTGCTTGTATTTGATTAAATAACCATGTAGATGAGCCATAATTGAAAGATTTCAAAAATCTAATTTTTTCACTAGCATTTCATACCAACTGATGCCATTTCAGGTATTAAAAATATAATATTTTAAGATTAAATTTGTTGTAAGAACTCAGAAGCCAAGCATTCACTTAAAGTGACTAGAAGTTTAATGATTTGGTTTGACTGTTTATTTTAAAATGTTTTAGTGTGTGTCTTACCCATTTTGTTTTCAATAAGTTTATATAATTGTTTAAAATACTTTTATTTGAAGATTTTGGGGGTTGCTTTTCTTCTATTCAACAGAACACTCAAACCACCATTAAGCTCTTTCAAGAATGTTGTCCTCATTCCACTGATAGAGTGGTGCTTATTGGTGGAAAACCTGATAGAGTTGTGGAATGTATCAAGATTATCTTGGATCTTATCTCTGAGGTAATGTGTTTTAAACTTATTCTTTCATTGGTATTCATGAAAGTCAGGATGATTTGGCTGGAAAATTATATCTTTCCATTTATATTTTTAATTCAGTGCCTATTCTCCAGTAACAAAATAAGCGTTGGACTGTTAGCACCCTTTGAAATTATTCCTGCTTGCTAGAATTGGAGTGTACCTTATTGGAGAGAGAAGACATTTTTGGTACCAAGGGACTTAGTTGTGGTTTACATATCCGTAAAATAAGAAAATTTAAATTCGGGAGGAAGTGAGACAAATGTATGTGTCACCCATTGATAACAGCAATTTCTCTATCATAGTTAAGGTCTCAGGAAGCATATCACTACCCCTATCACTACCCCTGCCTTGCTTATGAGTATTGTGAAATAAAGAACATATTCAACATGTATGAATTCATATTTATATATTTAATATCTTAATTTAATGAAATATAGTTGTATCAGTGCTAACTGGTGGGAGGGGTGGTGTTGGTTTTGTTTTTGTGTGTGTCTTAGTCTCCAATTAAAGGACGGGCCCAGCCTTACGATCCCAATTTCTATGATGAAACGTATGACTATGGTGGCTTCACAATGATGTTTGATGATAGAAGGGGACGTCCAGTAGGCTTTCCCATGCGTGGAAGAGGAGGCTTTGATCGAATGCCTCCTGGTCGTGGCGGACGACCTATGCCTCCATCAAGAAGAGATTATGATGATATGAGCCCTCGCAGAGGACCTCCGCCACCGCCGCCAGGCCGTGGTGGCAGAGGTGGCAGCAGAGCTCGTAATCTTCCTCTTCCTCCTCCACCACCTCCTCGTGGCGGGTAAGCTGTTGCATATAAATTCATTGTACAAGTTGAGTAACATTTACTGAATTGTGCTCATGTTTCCAGGACTTGTTTCACACTCCATGTTGGTAGTGATTATGTAGGATTGAGTGTGTATTGCACCAGAAAATTTTGAAAAGCACTTGAATTTAATTATTTTTGCAGTATTATCAGGACTAGTAGTTCTGTAGCTGTCATTCAGAACTAGGCTAAAGCATTTAGAAATCCATGATTGTGTGCAAATTGTTAAAACTTGAATTAGAATATATAAACTAGTTCATAACATGAGTCATGTGCTACTGTTTTTTCTCATTTTAGAGATCTTATGTCTTATGACCGAAGAGGTAGACCTGGAGACCGTTATGATGGAATGGTAGGAGGTTAAAATTTGTTTTGTTTAGTAAATACAGTTAGCACTTTGAGGAAACTTCTTGAACGCATACATTTAAGTGTGGAACATGTGTGCTTTTTTGATATCTCAAAAATGTTTTGGCCATACAAATGGTCTCCCCAAGAATTCAACTGTTTAAGGTGTAAAGAGTATTTGGGATATGATCTGCTGTGTGGTTTTGGTTTGTGGGATTTTTTTTGTTTGGTTGGTTGTTTTTCCCTGCCTACCATCAACGGAATAGAAAGTTGGTAGAGCACAGTCCCTGCAGGTTTTATTACACAGACCTTCTTGTAGACTGTTTCTTGTAAATCAGTATGACAGAAATAGAAATTGGGAGGCTGTTCAGATTAAGAAAGCATGTTAGAACAATGTTTTCCAACAAATGTTAACAAAATTTAAGAGAACATGAATAATATCTTTAAAGAGCTCTAGTTGGTCTGGCAGATAATTGCTTTTTCAATTCAATTCTTTATGCCGATTTATGTCTGGAAAAAAATCTATAATTTCAAATGTTTTGGAGCCAGGACCACTGATAAGATGGATTTTAGATGAAATTAGATACATTTCAACTATGTTGAGGTGGAAAGAATTAAAAAAAATCATAAAGATATTCTTCCATGTTGTACTCTGAAATATGACTTCCTGGTAGTCATTTATTGTATCCTTTATTGTCTCCTCTTTCCTGGGAAGAGAAATTCTAGGTATCTGGGAGCTAAAACCTCTGGTTAACAATCTCTTCTTGTTTTTGTTTTTTTTCCTCCTCTGGCTCTGTTTGGCACATTCTTTAGGATGACAAGTTAGATGAGATTATTTTATTTTAAATAAATGGAAGAGAAAGTAGAGGAGCTATGAAATGGGCTACCTAAATGAGATTTACACATTGGTGCCTCCTGGGAGGAAGAGGCAATTACTTCCAGTAACACATACTGGAAGTACATATTGAAAGAATGTCAAAATTGAGGCACCAGAAGCCTAGCAGAAATATTAAAGTGAAAGACTTGCATTTAAAATTACTAAAACCAAACAGACCACCCCCACCCTACCAAAAAAGAAGTAAACAAACTGACAATAAAACAAACAAACCCACAACATAAAAACCAGCAAGTTGTCTATGCTACTCAGGATCTTAAGAAACTAGGAGTCATGAACTAAACCTCTAAGATCACTTATTTGTATTTTCATGTTTTCAAAGCTCAGGTTTTGTGTTTTCTTATTTGCATCTGGTAAAACCAATGTCAGGGCATATAAACAGAGCAATCTGCCCTTCCTTGAGTATGTGGTTGAGCAGTCTTCAGCTTGGGTAATAGTGTGTTCTAATTCTGTTCCATTCCATTTAGAATAGAAAAATCTGTTTGAACTCTAGTCTGACTTTGTTCAGATTGACTGTGACTTTTTTGACATGAGTTTCTACAAATAAATAGGAATCATCTCTGCTCATTTTCTATGTTCTGAAAGGCAATTCTATTTCCTCTTCACAGTGGAGCTGCTCATGGCTTTGGCTGCTTTATGTATGAGTTTCATAGATAGCCTACAGTGAGGACTGCTTTCTGACACAGATCTTATTTAATTTCTAGTTTTGGCTAGCCATAATCCCAGTATCCTTAATTATATAAGCACTTGAGAAGTCTTTCCATGGATTGTGAGGCTAAAGCTGAAAGTGTCATACCAGAAATGTATGGTCTTGAACTACTATACATTTCACATAGAAACCATTCTGTAGTGAAACATTTAGAGTAAACCAACATCACTGCGGTTTGTGAAGTAATGCATGCGAAGGGCTACTTTCAAGAGCAGGACTGCCATTTTACATAAATACATTAAAAGGCAAGAATAGAGTCTCTTAAGACCAATATCTTGGAGATGTTGAATCTACAGAAATCCTCATTTTCTGCCAGATCTCTAAAAGTGAGAAAGTTCAGACCTGTAAGATGGTGAACCAAGACTGGATGGTGAAACTTGACTTTTCTGAGATGTAACAAGACTGACAGTCTTGTAAATTTGAAGATGGGAGGAAAAAATAAATGTGTGTATATATATAATTTATTCTGAAGCATTTTACTGAAAAGCATACACGCCTTATTTCTCTTATTTACAGTGGTATATATTTTAGCCTGTAAGTATTCCAAATCAAATGCCTATGGACCATGACAGCTATTTTGATAGCTGAGAAAACACAAATGCATTTCTGCTATTTCTTTTTTAACACCCCCATCCTCATGGGTGCTTTAGATATACAAATGCACAAAAACATAGGGAAAAAATAAGGTGGAGAAGTACATATAAAGCTGTTTAATCTTCCTCTTCCCCTTTTTTTTTGTTATAATGGCTGATGCCTAATGCTTTCAAAGTATTTTTAAATTGGAGTTAAACAAGAGCTATATCAGTGTCTGTTGTAGTGTATGTTCAGACATCTCATCTGGTTTTCCTCATTCAAATGATTCCTACTTCTAAATTGTTATATATGTGTGTGTATATACATCTGTATTAGCACTTCAATAAAGGTACATACCCTAAAAAAAATTAAACATATTTTATGTTTTAAGAGACTTGATGTTAAGGAGAATGTTAAAAAAAAAAAAAAAAAAAAAAGAGTGAAGGAAAGATGTTTGATACATCTACATAAATACTAAAATTAACAAAAATTAAATTTTCACTCTTCTGGCCCAAGGAATTTCCCATCGGTTAGTATTGCATGTGTATTTTTCAATTGCATGCAAAAGGCAATAAATTCTTATTCATACTAATCATTTTGTCTTATCCAGTGAGTGTTGTATTTGGTTTTGATTTCATTTGCATTGGTTACCAGTAGTAACTAGCACAAATGAGTCTGTAGAGAAGAAAATTGTATGCACCTAATATTTTAGGAACCATTTTTAAAGGAGCACTTATATTTTCATAGAATCATAGGATATCCTGAGTTAGAAGGGACCCAGCTCCTGGGTCTGCACAGGACACCCCAACAATCCCACCCTGTGCCTGAGAGCATTGTCCAAATGCTCCTTGAGCTCTGGCAGCCTTGGGGCTGTGGCCGGTGCCCTGGCTTCTAGTGCCCAACCACCCTCTGGGTGAAGAACTATTCCTGGTATCCTCCCCTGACACAGCTTCATGCTGTTTTCTTGTGTCTTGTCACTGGTCACCAGAGAAGAGATCAGTGCTGCCCATCCACTTCCCCATTTGAGGAAGATGTAGACTGCAATGAGGTATTACCTCAGTCTTCCCTTCTCCTGTGACCTCAGCTACTCCTCATACAGCTTCCCCTCAAGCCCCTTCACCATCTTCGTAGTCTGCCTTTGGATGCTCTCTAATAGCTTAATATCTTTCTTCTAGTCTGGCACACAAAACTGCACACAGGACTCGAGGTGAAGCCACCCCAGTGCAGAGCAGAGCAAGACAATCACCTCCCTTGACTGGCTGGTGATGTTGGGCCTGATGCTCCCCAGGACACAACTGGCCCTCCTGGCTGCCAGGGCACTGCTGCCTCATGTTAAACTTGCCATTGAGCAGGACCCCTACCTAGGTCCCTTTATGTGGTGCTGCTTTCCAATATCTCTTTCCCCAGTCTGTACATCCAGGGTTGTCCCATCTCAGGTGCAGAATCCAGCACTTTCTTTTGTTGTACTTGATATGGTTGGTGATGGCCTCTCATTTGTTGAGGTCTCTCTGCAGGGCCTACCTGCTTTTGAAGGAGTCAATAGCTCCTCCCACTTTAGTGTTGTTGGTAAAGTTACTTAGTATACCTTCAAATCTTGTGTCCAAGTCATTTGTTGAAGATGTTAAAGAGAACTGGCTCTAAAATGGAGCCCTGTGAAACCCCACTAGTGACAGGTCACCAGTCTGATGTCACCCCATTCACTATAACCCTTTGTGCACCAACCCATGAGCCAGTTGCTCACCCATTGCATGATGTGGTTATCCAGCTGTGTGCTGGACATTTTGTCCAGAAGGATCCTGGGAGAGACAGTATTGAAAGCCTTACTGAAATCCAAAATGATCACATCAACTGGCTTCCCTTGATCAAGTGGGTGGGTTACCTTGTCATAAAAAGAAATCAAGTTTGTCAAGCAAGACCTTCTATCTATCAGGTGTTTTTCAGTAACTCCCAGAATAATCTCCATAACTTTACCAAGCACTGAAGTGAGACTGACAGCCCTGTAGTTTCCATGGTCATCCTTCTTGCCCTTGAAAATTTGGACAACCTTTGCCAGCTTCCAGTCAGCTGGGACCTCTCCAGATTCCCAAGATCGTTCAAAAATCATTGAGGGAGGTCTCGCAATAACATCAGCCAGCTCTTTGGGTACTTTTGGATGAATCCTATCAGGCACCATAGATTTATAGGGATGTACCTGGAGCAGCAGATCCTGCTCAACTTAAGGGTCAACTGGGAGTCTATCATCCTTGCAGTCACGGTCCTCCAGCTCAGGGCACTAGGACCTCCTTGGTCTGTCATCTGAGTTGAAGACAGGCAAAGAATGCATTAAAGATGTTTGCATTGTCTCTGTGGGGTGGCCATCTTCATCCTGTAACAGGCCAATGTTATTTATGGTCTCCTTTTTGCTACTGATATATTTTTAAAAACTATTGTCCCCCACAGTTCTGGCAGCTTCAATTCCAGTTGAGTTTTGTCTGCCCAAATTTTCTCCCTACTGGGGCAAGCAGCATCTCTGTATTCTTCCCATATCACCTGACCTTGCTTCCCCTGGGCATATACCTTCCTCTTTTGCCTTAGCTCCAGAAAAAAATCCCTGCTCAGCCAAGCCGGCCTTCTGCCTTGCCTGCTTGACTTCTGACATGTGGGAATTGCCTGTGCCCTTAGGAGGTGGTGCTTAAAACGTGACCAGCACTAATGGACCCCAGCACCTTCCAAAGCATTTTCTCAGGGGACCTTACTTGTTCCCTGAGCAGCTCGAAGTCTCCTTTCCTCATGTCCAGGGTTGAAGTTTTGCTGGCACTTTT
>WAAG01033082.1:1476-11571 GCA_013390105.1 Tichodroma muraria
CCAAGTGAATATAACGATAATGTATATTAAAAAAGTGTGCTTGAAATATTTCTAATAGGAACACAAAGTCTGAATGTGACCACCTCAGCTCCTGCAAAAAACTTTTCATTGGCTAGACTTCTATTTATTTGGGATTTTAAATTTAACTTCTAGACTTCAGGGGGAAGGTCATTCCCAATCAACCAGAATCTCTTAAGATCTCAAACTACTTGGAGATCAGAAAAGCCTAGAGAGTTGTAGCTGTGTAACAATCACATGTGATAGAAATCAAACATTTGTTTCAAACCCTGCAATTCTAACTGACATACAGAATGTTAATGACTGAGGAAGGAACAAAGGCAATGGAAGCTTCAACAAATCCTCATGCAAAATTAATAGGCAACTTTGAATGAACATTTGAAATTAATACAGAAATTTTTTACTTGTACCTGTAGTTTTGCATCTGTTCATGACAAAGCTTTTCAATCTATCTTCCTTGTTCAAGGAAGTGTGAGTGAAATGGGGGTGAAGAAAGGCAAGAAAGCCTGCCTTTATACAGGGAATTAGCTTTTTATTCTCATTCTGACACTCAAAACTTTAAGTGTTATTACTACCCCAAAAAGAAACCCTGAAATATCATTTCAAACTTCTCATGAATTATTTTTTGTCCCCACACTCTTCTTTGTCTGGCTGAAACTAAATTATATTAGGGGCAAAGCTCACACAATCTTCATAGGTGCCATACAGAGATGCTATATATTACCAGACATGCAGAAAGGCTTCACAATTTAGTTGCAGTTGGATGGCACTGAAATTAGATGTCAGTTGCCCAAGCATTCTCATTATCAGAATGACAGCTGGGGTAAAGGAATTGCTAGTGCTGTTTAATTGTTTACCACAAGAGGCATTTAATAAAAAGAAATTAAGATCCTGCGCTCTTGGCAGTGTATAAAGGTATTACATGATTCTCTGAGATTCACATTTACCAATATTTTGTTAATTGTTGTTCTACTTCTGACTTAGCTGGTTGCATCTAATTTCACAGTTGAATTCCTAATATAATTTCTGAGCGTTATTAGTAGTGATCTGGTTATTAAGAGACATATGGTGAATTTAAAAACCCAATAGCTTGTTAAAAGGGGACCGGATGTGCAGTCTATTGAAATCAGTGGAAATTTCCCTTTGACTGTGGACTAAGCTCAAGGGAAACAGCATCTCAGCCATCAGGAATGCTGGTAACTCACTACGTCCCCACTGCCTCCCTCCAGCACTGTCCTGAAAGCAGTCCTCTGTGTGCTGTCTGCTACAGTTTTGCAATCTCGCTATTAAAGAAGGCCATTCTTTTTTGTTGGTTTATTTATAATTTCAACAATTTTAAAGCAGCCATATTTTATTTTGCAATATTCATTAACAATTCATTTTTGCCCAGAAAACTCCTAAATGGATTGCAAAGGTCTAAAGGTCTACCAATTGCCAACACTTAAAATAATTTCCTGACCTCTAATCAACTTTCTTCCATTAAATCAATATTTATATCACTTTTCTCATAAAGCACATCAATGTCAAAAGCCAGTGATATCAAGGAGTCATTGTTACTAAAGTGAAAAGTGAACCTGTATTGCAAAAAATGGAGACACATGCAATATATTATACAACCTGTATGTGTCAAAGTCACAGAAGTCTTACTTGAGATTGCAGTGTAGACATATATCCTTTATTGTTCTACCTTAAATACATAAATTCACCATAGTAGAATAAGATCACACAACCCTCTTTATAGTAAGAATCAGACTTTAAGAGCATTCCTGGCTAGATTTTCAAAGAAATTTGTTTTGCCACTGGAGAAAGAGCATTTGTATTTTCTTTTTCATTCTTTATAAAACATTTTTGCCTTCATTTTTTTTCAGTAATTCAGAGTTCAACATGCTGAGATTTTTAGGAAATGCTGCTAAGTATGCTGCATGTTTACAGTTCCCAAACTACTTATTAGTATGACAGTCATAAACAGAGATAAAATTTGAATCTATATTAATTCCATTATAGCAGCACCATACATGCATTTAAATATGAATTACAGAAATTGAGACATTGAAACGCCTGCCCCCACTTCCTTTTTATACTCTTTCCTGGGACTCCCAAAGCTACTGAGGCATGCTGATATCAAAGACCTCTTTGAACTTGGCAGAGAGCATTGCCATGTGACACTATATGTAACTAAAATATTAGAAAGTGTTTCTTTGAGTAAAATGTACAGAATCCAGATACATACAGAAATGGACCAGATAATAGAAATGAGCAGGACACGCTAGGCTGTGTGCCTGTGCAGTGCAAGCACCAACATGGAAAACAGTTTCACAAATGTGACGTCATGAGTGGACAGCAGATGTGAAACAGAACTGCCTCAGTGATGCCCTTCAGCAGGCTCCTGCTCTATGGGGACACACAGTACCCCATTTTTCACAGCAGACACTCCTTTGACTTCACCAAGGGTAAGATTAAATTAACAGGGAGTTGCTGACACTGCAAGTTTGGGCCCTGACCCCACTGCAGTGGCCTGTAGCCATGTCTGTGCTGCAGCAGTGTTGGTGGTCCCACACCATGAGATGGCACTGCTATGTATGACAGAACCCAAGCATGGACTTGGGTCCGTAAACAGGCTGAACTGTGTCTGTGGAGGCAACATACAGATTACTGATGCCTTTACTGCAGATTTCCATTCACTGAACTTGTGGGAAAGGTGTTCTGCTTTTCAAAACTGCCCTCAGGAGCAGCTTCTACCTCAGAGCTGAAGGCTGCTAGCAAAAAAGAGTATGGCACTGCCTGAGGCAAGATCTCAGATTTAAGAGAAACAGTGCAGTCTTAACACAAATAATTTCCTAAAATGTAGATACTTCTAAAGAAAAAAACATGGATTAACCATTTTAAACATAAAAATGTCTGAAATGAATGTAAATTCATTTTAGAAGCCCTCTGCCAAGCAGTCAGTTGGTGTCTCCAAATGTTAGTGAGGGGAGCATATAATGGCCTCTGGAAACAACACTGGTGTATCATTGGGGAAGCTGAGATGATTCAAAGGTGGCTTTGAATGCAGTCTGCAGTGTGCCCACAGTCCACAGCCAGACAGCCCAAAACTGCCCCACCAGCACACAGAGAAGGGACCAATAATGCACAGGAACAGAAGATTGCAATGCAAGGACCAGCAGGAGGAAGAGACTTCACCCACTGCATGGGACGCCCTTGCAGACCCATTTCACTGCTCTGCAGACTGAAGACCCATCACACCAGGGGAGATGCTGGGGCTGGGTAAGGCAGCCTGGTCTGCTTTCTGTATAATCACCAGTAAAGCAGCCTGATCTGTCCATGTAACACTCAGCAGAGCTTGGAAAAGGTGACAGGTGATAGCAGTGGGGAACTCTTCTGGGAGGAGCAGAGGCACCCATGTGTCACGGCGGGCAGTGTCAGGGTGCTGCGTCTTTAGAAAGACGTGCTCTCGTGTGCACAGGCACTCCAGCCTCGCTGGGGTGACTGTCAGCTCCTCTGCGAAGGCAGCTTCTTGGACAACGCAGAAGCAGGAGAAGGGGTCCTCGTATAGGGTTCTGCAGAGAGCCTTTACTAGGTGCTGCCATAAACGGTTCTAGGGACAAATGAACCAGGGAAGGCAAAAGGAGCTGGGCTTATATAGGGCAGGCAGGGATCAGAGCAAGGAGAAGGGCCAATGGGATACATAGAATCTACATATGAAAGCAGAGCATGCTAGGATTTCTTATTAGTCACCCTAACAACGCTAGCTTGCTTAAGGGTTTTCCCTCCAGGAAACACTTCACATTTTTTGTCTTTAAACCTCACCCCTCCACGGGAGTGCAGACAATTCCTGGTTTGAGGGCTCACTGTCCTCCACAACGCCCCCTTCTTTATTAATTAAAAATCAACAACTGTTGCAGGGGACGGGTATTGGGCTGAGAAAGGTGAAAGCTAAGTAGGTTTGGTAAAAGGTAATTAAGGGTTGGGGAAGGGTGTGAAGGTAAGCTTAGGGGTAAGTGGGGTTTCGGGTCTTGGGACAGGTAAAAAATGAATTGTGTTAGTCCTGTAGGTTCTGTCCTCTTGTTTGGTGTCTGGTAATGGGCTGGTGGATGAAATGTGGTATTTGGAAGCATGGGTGTCTCCGTCTCCAGGCGAAGCTAGTTTGATTTTTTGGTTGATCTGTGGAAGACTCAGAGGTGCTGTTATTGTTATCTGTGGGATCAGTGCTTGTCAGGGTCAGGTAGGGTTTGATGTTTTTCCCAGGGAGCATTTGGAGCCAGATGGTAATGAGACACAGGCATACCCCCTCCCCCAGGTAATTAAAGGGAAAGGCATAGATATTTGGTGTGACTCGAGGTCTTTGATGAGCACTGGCAGCTTCTCATTGAGGTTAGCTCTGGCCAAATTTGAGAAGGGCTGGAGTACAGGGGGGTTAGGCTCTGAAGCAGAACAATTTTGAAAGTTAATGACATAGAGAGCCTTACAAAACCTCTCAATGGTTTTGTAAGGCTCTCAATGGAGGCATGGTCCTCCCCACTGCTGATTGAGGACCTGTTTAAGGGTGGAATGGGCCCATTCAACAACCCCTTGAGCTGGGGGATTATGACGTATGCCTTTTGTGTGCTTTACCTCCCACTGGCTGAAAAAGTTCTTGAGTTCAGGTGAGGTATAGGCCTAATTTGGCCCGTAAACATGCTAAATTGTATCTGTGGAGGCAACACACTGCCTCCATAGGCGGTGTGTTGCAGGCCCACTTGCAACCATAGCAGATGGTTTTTAGCAGGCTCATTGTCCGTTTTTATTTGTTCAGGGACTCCCAGTGTGGCAAACGCAAGGAGAAAAAGCCTGATGGTATGGGTGGCCTTTTCTCCTGTGTGGGCTGACGCAAACACTGCCCCAAAGAAAGTGTCTACCAACACATGCACATATTTAGATCTGCCAAATGATGGAATGTGGGTGATACCTGATTGCCAGAGCTGGCAACTATTGAGGCCCCAGGGTTAACCTCGGAACCCACTGATGGAACTTGATAGGCCTGGCAATTTGGGCATGTCGCCACGATGGCTCTGGCCTGGTCTTTAGATAGCTTAAACATCTCTATTATGGCAGGAATGTTTTGGTGGTAAAACGAGTGTGAAAATTTGACCTGCGCAAAAATGTCGGGGATGTTGGTGTTTTCTGCTGACATTGCCAGTGCGTCCACCCTCCTGTTACTCTCCTCGATGGCTCCTGGTAGGTCGGTGTGCGATCTCACATTACGTAGAATGGTTGCTTCCTGCGGGAGACAAGGTGTACTAACCTTGAAAGCAACTAGTACAAATTTGGGTCTGAGACCCCCTTGAGAAAAGAGTGTTCAGCTCTCATAGTTACACCTGCTACATAAACTGAATCAGTTACCAGATTGAATGGCTCTTGAAATGTCTCAAAGGCCCTGACAACGGCTGCAACTCAGCAATCTGTGAGGGTCCTTCCATTACCTGGACATCAATCTCCCAGTCCTGTGTCCTGGGATCCCTTCAAGTCATTACTGACTTGTGGGAAGCCCCAGAGCCATCAGTGAAAATGGTCAAAGCCTTGATGGGCATTTTGCTTTGCACAAATTTAGGGACCAGATTAAATTCTAATTTAAACAGCTTATGGTTGGGTGGGTGAATTGAAATTTGGCCAGTATAACTATCAAGAGCAAACTGGAGGCTTTCATTGTTTTGGAGTAAATTCTCCAAATCCTCAATGGTTGCCAGTGGGAGGTAAATACATGTGAATTCACACACTGCAAGAAAGCAGAGGCGAATTCTGGCTTTATTCGTGAGGTGAGCATCTTGTGGCGTAGCGATTGTCTTAGTGGGTTGGATGTAAGTAAACACTCATTAAATAATCAGAAGTGGGTCCTTCTGTGTGGCGTCCCACAGGTGGATGAGGCCATGAAAACAAGATGCCTTACCCAAGATGATGAAGTGGAAAGGTAGGCTGGGCTCAATGCAGTGAGCTTGGCAGGAAGACAGGGCCTACTGGACTTTGATGATGGATCCTTGGGCCTCCAGTGTGAGGACTCCTGGAGAATCCAGGTCTTCGCTCCCACAAATAAGGTTGAACAGGAGTCCAAGGTCCTCTGTCGTGATCCCCAGCAGGGGACGTACCCAATTGATGGATCCACATAGCTGGTGCAAGTCTCTTAAGGTCCTTGGGACGTCCCGGATGGTGAGCTGGTGGGGCATGATGGTCCGCTTGCAGATCTGGAGTCCAAGGTAAGTCCAGGGGCAGGTGTATTGAATTTTATCTTCCCGAATCTCGAACCACTGTCCTCAGTGGCCTTTATTGTTTTAGTAACAGTCATGTCCAGGTAGGTTTTTTTTGATGCACAGACCAATTTATCATCCAAGTAATAATGGATGACCTGTTCTTCAGGAAACAGGTTTTGGATTGGTGACAGGATGTGGGTGATGTACCATTGGCAAAGAGTGGGGAAATTTTTTACCCCCTGGGGAGGGACAAGCCAATGGTAATGTCTGAGAGGAGCCTGTCTGTTGGGGGAGGGAACAGAGAAGGCAAACCTGGGTGCATCTTGCAGATGGAAGAGGATATTGAAAAAGCAGTCCTTTATATCTGTGATGGCAAGCTTCCAGTCCCGGGGCAACATTGATGATGAGGGCAGGCCAGGCTGGAGGAGACCCATGTCTTCAATGGCATCATTGATCTTTCTGAGATTATGGAGGAGTCTCCACCTGTCTTTTCCCATCATTTTTACAGACAAAGACAGGGGAGTTCCAAGGGCCGTTGGTCTCGGTAATATGGCCCTTGGCAAGCTGCTCCTCCATGAGGGCTTCCAGCATGCGTAATTTTACCTTGGAGAGGGGCCACTGATTGACCCACACTGGATGATGACTTTTCCAGGTGAGCCAAAGGATGGAAGATGGTGTGTGCTCTTCAGTGGCCCCAATTAAAAATCACTGCTGGGAATTCTAACGGAAGCTCCCCATTGAGACAGGAGGTCCCTGCCCCACAAGTTGATAGGGGCCCTCACCACGTATGGCCGGATGGTCGCCATTTTGCCCTCAGGACCTTCTACTACAATGTTTTGCTTGCTCCTCATTGAGACTGCAACTCCTCCAATCCAGCATATCATGCTGGCCACAGTTAGGCCGGTTCCCAGTTTGGTGGCCATTCAGAGCGGGCAATGATGGTCACATCCACCCCAGTGTCCAGCATGCTCAGTCGATGGATATCAAGGGGGAAACCCTTTACAGAACAGGCCACACTCTATGATCAGTTTATTGCTACCCACAGCCTCTACCCACATGATAGTGGGGTTGAGAGGAACCTGTTCCAGGCAGTCTTTGGGGAGTAAAAAGGCCCGTGCCTTTGGTGTTCCAGCTGACAAATAAAAGGGAGTCTCTGTGCAGCAAAGCTGCACAAAAATCTCTTCACCAGGGTTGATGATCTGAACCTCTGGGATGATGTGTATCTGATCTGGGCCATGATATGTGTCGCCAAGGATAAGGATGTTCCAAGGACCGTCCTGTGGCCCAAGCTTCCCTGTAGATATTTGATGGAAGCATTGATCCATAAAGTTGATTGACAGTGTGTTTAACGAGCTGGTGCTCTGTTCCCACATGAATCACTCTGTGAGGTGGATCTCCTTGGTGGTCTCTGGAATCTCCTATGATGATGGTGTCACCAAATGTCCACGGTCCTGGTCCTGAGATGTGAGAGTGGTGCTGGCAGGCAGAGCTGAATGGTGTGGCTTTTAATTTGTTGTCAGAGCGCGGGGCTGTCCCACACTCCGCAGGAAGTTTCCCGAGCGCTGCTGGTAACCTGGCTGTCGTTGGGGCCACTGGTGGTTTGGGCAACAGTCCTAGGTTGGCGACCTTTCGGGACAGTCCTTAATAAAATGCCTTAATGTATTCCCCACAGTGGAAGCAGTGGGTATTGTCTCTAGAAGCTGTAACAGCAAAAGTCCCAGATACCCCTTCAGCAATGCCCTTTGCCACTCAGTGGACATGTGGCACAAGCAAGCTTACACCATTTGTTCAATGGTGGATTTTGTTTTCAAAGAATAGTTCTGCATTGTTCATTGGCATTAGCCATGTCCAGGTTATTTAAAACTTTTCTTCCCTCAGGGCTCTCTATTTGCTTTTTTAGGGCTGCTTTTAGCCTGTTCATAAATTTAATGAAGGATTGTCCACTTCTTGTCTGATATTAGTAAAGCATTGGGTTGGTACCGACTCGTTGGGGGTCAGGAAGAGTGCTGATTTTGCTGCATTGGATATGTCCTGCAGTGTGGCTTCTGGTATGGTGTTTGATGTTCTGTGGGTTTTTGAAGCTCACCTTCTCCTGCAAGTTGTTCACTTGTAAAATTTGATTGGCCCGTAAGTGTCTGAGAGTGTTTTTAGATGCCTCTTCCAATGCCTGTCCCATAACATATACTCGGCCAGGCAGAGGAGGCAGTTAATGATATTTTTAATATCATGCAGGACTAACATGATCGAGAAGAAGGTACCTTCAAGTAGATGTTTGAAAAAGCGTGGTCCCTTCCTGTGCTCTTTTGCTGCCTTAGAAAGTTCCTTTATCTCCCAATAAGGGATAGGCTCCCAGTAGCTGATATTTGTTGGTGCCTGCCATCTCCCCCTCCAATATATCACTGGGAAGGCTGAGATTTTGTTTGCCATTTCCCAGTCCCCCTCTCAGGTAGCCTCCCATTGGATGCTGGCCCAGCGATCCTTGGACCCAGGATCAGAATTGGAGGAATAGCTGCTCTCATCCTCCGAAGAGGAAGGGGGGCACTTTAATAAGAGTGTGGGGCCTTTTTGGGTGACCGGAATCTACCAGATGGTGGGCAGCAGTGGAGGCTGTTATGGCCTCCTTCTGGTCACTGTTATTACCGCTTCCGATCCTGGTGTTGTGGGGACTGAAAGGGGCTGATTAACAGAAGGGGTGAAGCTAACAGTACCCAAAATGGAAGGGGTAGAGGAAGGGGTGGGGTCCACCCTGGGGAGGGGTTTCCCAACATAAGGGGAGGGTCCCGGCACAGTTACACCCAATGACGTGATGGGGACGGAGGAGCCAGCTGCGATGGGAGGTGGAAGGGGAGGTGGAAGTGGGGCAGGGATGTGATCATCTTGGGGAGTTAGGGTGGGAAAACCTGGAGGAGGGGAACACGAAATGGTGGGGCTGGCCATGTTGCTGGTGTCATTTTGTGGGGAAGAACAGGAAGTGGAAGTGGGAAAGTGGGTGAGGAGACGAGGTTGAGGCATGGGTCCAGGGCAGCAGGCACCTTGCTGTCCTGGCGAGGGTAGAGAGTAGATCAGGCAGGGAGGCCCTTTGGGTCAGCTGAAGACTTCTGGGCAGGTGGTCAACCTGTCGACCAGTCCTCGGGATTCTTGTCCCAAGTGTGGAGTGGAAGGTCCTGGTCACCCCTTGGATAGCCCTCACTAGAACGTGAGGGGTTCTCCTTGGGGAAGCAGCAACCTGAGAGCGACTTGTGTCACTTCTCCAGGAAACCTGTAGCAGAGGTCCCTGGTTTGGGTGGCCTTGTCACAGTGGGTGGTGCTCAAGGTGCTGTGACTTCCCTGGAGAAGCATCTTCAGAAAGACGTGCTCTCGTGTGCACAGGCACTCCAGCCTCGCTGGGGTGACTGTCAGCTCCTCTGCGAAGGCAGCTTCTTGGACAACGCAGAAGCAGGAGAAGGGGTCCTCGTATAGGGTTCTGCAGAGAGCATTTACTAGGTGCTGCCATGAATGGTGTCAGGAAGAAATGAACCAGGGAAGTACGAAAAAGCTGGGTTTATGTAGGGAAGGCAGGGCGGAGCAAGGGGGAAGGACCAGTGGGACATATAGAATCCACATATGAAAGCAGAGCATGCTGGGAAGTCACCCTAGCCAAATGCTAGCTTGTTTAAGGGTTTTCCTTTCCAGGGAGCTCTTTGGGTTCTTTGTCTTTAAATCTCAGCTCTCCACAGCAGTGCAGACAATTCCTGGGTTGAGGGCTCACTGCCCTCCACACCCATGTGCTGACTTGATGTACTCTCTGAAGAGATGTGCTATTTATTGGGGGATCATGTCAGGGATGCCAGCTGGAGACTACTAAGCCTCCTATAGA
>WAAG01033083.1:0-13904 GCA_013390105.1 Tichodroma muraria
AAACCAAACCAAACCAAAAAATCTTTCTTTTGTACTTGCCAACTTCTGACTTTGATATTCCATCATTTTTGCATCAGAATAGATGGGAAACAATGAATCCTACCATTGTCTCCACATCATTCATCTGCAGAAATCTCCCCATTTGCTTTTCTTCATGGACAAGTTTTTCTGTTCCAAAATACTGTGTCATCAGCAAATGTGAACATTTTGCTATTAATTTCAAGATCATTTACAAATTTGTTACCATCACATGTCTCCATGGCACTCACTGGTTACCCTCCTCCCAGTGAAAACTCCTAAAATTTCTTTGTATCCATTACCCAATCCTCCTGCCATTATCTGTACAAGGATCTTTGATTATTTTCCTTAAAGCCATGGGCTGAGAAGGGCCTCAGGTTCTCACTGCTCTGCTGTTGCTTGCCCAGAGCAGAACTGAGCAGTTGTGCCTTACATTTTCCCTGGGGGTCTATGCTGAAAGGGTGAAGCACTTGGCACTTAGCAGAGCCAAATGCTTTAGTTCCTGATGTTGCTGGTCGACCAAGGCAAAAAAGGCTCTCAGATTGGTTCTCAGTGGTGACATGTAGCTCTTTCCATCCCAGCCACATGTGATGCTGAGGCCACGATGACATTCAGCATCACGCCCTGCCCAGGAGCAAAGCACCTGCAGCTCCTGTAGGCAGTGTCTTTACCTGGGACAGGAGACAGCCCCTATTTGAAAACATGGTCTCTATTCTTTGTTCCTGAAACTTTGCATTCACAGCTCATTTTGAATATTTTCCCTGAACCTGACCTGATTTATTAAGTGAGTTGGTCATAATCCTGTTTTCTCTTAGTTTACCCTGCACTGATCCTTGAACACATTTTCTTGGTAGTGATGCAAAATCTATTTCCAAAGCTCACAGACAGAAATGCTGAATGTACCAAGCCTTGGAGCCCTCCCTTAGAGCCTCAGTGGGTTACCCCACAGAATGAGGGGTCCCCATTAATGACCCCTTTTACCCAGTCCCAAACTCTCTCTCTTTACACTCCACTGAGATTGCATTGTGCTAATCTTAAATCAGGATTTCAGTCCTGTGCCCTCAGGAACACACACATCCTAGCTCTGCTTGCATTGATTTATTTCTGCCTGATTCCAATTCTCCTCTCTGCCTCTGTTGCATGAAACTCTTGCAGTTCTTACCCTAAGTCAGTATTCTCCTATCCTTCCCCACAGTGGTGACATACACATTGATGAAGCTGGATCTTACTTACACTCACATCCCTTTATAATGTGCGACACTTGACATTGATGCCTGCAGGAAGGGTAATTCATACTACTGAAAAAGGAAAAAAAAAAGGCTGTAGTGTAAATGCACATCAGGTCTGAGAGCTTTTCTGCTTCAGGTTTTATTACAGCCAAGTGAGTCAGAGACGTGGGAACTACTAGCTTCTTTCACTGGGGAGCATTGCTAGTGACCTGCACAAGAAGCCAGAAAACTGTTATTACTTGAAATGTAAAATTAAAGAAAAAAAATTGCTCTTTTTCTCATTTCCCTGAACTGGACCACATGCTTCCTTGGAGGAAAATCAGTGTTGGAAAAAAGGTTGACTACAAAATTTTCTGTTAATCTGAATATTCCTCTCTTGCTCTGAGCTGTGGGATGCAGGCACAGACCTGTCCTATCTGCTCTGGAGTGCTCTGTGCCAGCTGCAAGGAGGATCCTGCTGGAGATGATGGATGGCCCAGCACGTGTCCTTTCCTGCTGTAGGATTGCACTGGTGGGACAGGGTGTATCAGATCACAAGCTGTGTCCAGGATCAGCCTGGTGCTGCCAGAGGGGTCACGCTGGCTGGGACCCTGTGGTGGCACCAGTTCCACTGGTGGGGTGTGACCACAACTCTGACAGCTGCTCCTGAACTTTGGGAGGTCTCCTTGATGTTGGGCATATTGTGGCCTGACGAGCCCTCTCATTCCCAGATTTACGCCAGATTTCTTCATCAAGTGCAGAGTGCCAAGGACAATCTCACAAGTGTTAATTCTGGTCCTGGCACTTATCCCTGAAGAGATTAAAGCACCCCTGGGAGAGCATCCCTTTCATTTTTGCTCAATCCTTATTGCATACAGAGCTCTGATATATTCCCCCTCTCCTACTCTCTGTCTCTCTCACCATATGTTAAAGATTTTTGGGAATGTACCTTTTTTGCAGCATCTTTCTCAATTTTAACACAGTCCTGATGCATTTACCATAAATCTCTGGAAATGCAGCAAATCCAGCACAAAACTTGTTGGAAGCAGGACCTCGTTGGAAGCAAGTTTTACATATGTGTACCATCTTCCTTGTCTAGGCGCAAGAGCTGCATGATTAACTGGATTAAGAGAAAATTTCTTTATACCCAATGTCAGCAAAATTCTTGACTGAAGATATTTTTACTCTAACAAGCCCTCAGTGTCTGCTGTATTCGGTGTAAAGGAGGATCACAGCAAGGAGCAGACTGGAAGAAATGTGCTAATTTGAAAAATCTGGAGATTTTTATCTATGGGTAAAAAGGTTTCTATGATGGTGATAGAAAAAATAAAAAAACAATTTAGTGAAGATTTTTGTTTATAAGGAAGTCTTTATCTGCTGCTTTGCACTAGTTCCATCACCTAGCAAATATTTTTTAGCAGCTTTCCCCCATTCGCAGTTTTTTTTTTTTAAATCTCACGTTTCCCCTTTACAAAGCTCTACCCTCTGGCTCTGAAACCCACAATATTTTGTCACTTCTCCTATTGTGTCCTGTGGAGTCATTGATTCACGTTGTGGTCCCAGAACAGAAGAAATCCTAACATGAGTTGCACGGCATGGGAATGTGTCCTGCAAAGGCTGCTGCTAACAAGAGGTGTTGGGGAGGAGGAGGTCAGAGTTAACATCCTAATAACTCCTGGTTTTCCTGGGTTTGGTCCAGAACAGTATCCAGGGAGACCCATTGTCCTGTTAATGCAGAGCACAAGAGAGACAGAACTGGGCAGTGAGACAGAGCATTCGCTTCAGTTCTTTCTGTGCACAATTTCCAGTTCTTTGCACTCTTCCAAGGAAGTCTGCCTGGCAGGCATGCTTAGTCAGGATAGACAGGAATACACACAGATTTCTACTATGAGATAATGAGGTTTTCTGGTTTGTTCTCTGTTCTCTTTCTAATAATCCGTTGTGCTTTATCAGCCTCTTTGATGATTGTTGAGCACTGGGTTAATGTTTTCAGAGTATTAGCCACAAACTCCATTTTCCCTGTGAACAGTCATAGCTAATTAAGAATATTGTGACATACTATAATTAGGGTTATTTTTAGCCCATAGTCATTACTTTGCATCTATCAACACTGAATTTCTTTCAGTGCCATGATATCTCATCAACAACAAGTATCACTCAGTGTCATGAGATCCTAATGAGATCCTGTAATCTCCAACCTCTGTTATTTCATGAGTCACTGTTTCTCAGATTTTATGAATATGTTGAACACCACTCATCTGTGTGCAACTTCATGTGACCTCTCTCTATTACAAAAACTGACTTAGTTCTGTTTTTAGTCAGTCATTAAGATGAGATCTCAGTTTCTTTTTTAAGCCCTTTGTAATATAAGTACACTGAATTAACCAATCTTAATATCACACTGTTTCCTTCAAAATGCTCACCAAAACACATATAATATGACTTCCTTATGAGTATCTGGGCTCAGCCTCATGGCTGGGAAATTATGTAAAGAACAAAACTATAAGAAAGAAGTCTTATTTCTCAATTTATCAATATAAATTGATAGTTGACAATATAAATATTTATAATTGATAATTTGCATCAATATAAATTGATAATTAAAATTTCTCAATATATCCCTCTTACTCGTGGCTTTGGGGTCAGTGCAAACACCTCCTTACCAAGTAGACTTGGGCATCAGAGCTTAAGCCTGTCAAAATTTGAGATGTGACAGCATAAATTTAAAAAGTAAAAACAGTATATTAAAAATTAGAAAAGTGGAAAATTCCTTTTAAAATGAAGACTTGTAATAAAAATAGGCAGTGCTTCAATACATATATTTTTCAGAACAGAAAGTTTTTGGGGAGATAGCGCACAAATAAAACAAAAGGCCCGTCTTGGGTGTTATTTCAGAAAGTGGGTGTCAGGCTGTATCCTGGCTGGACTTTCCTGTTAAAAAGCAGCCTCTTGTTAGCACAGTACAAAGAGTGGTTGCACAGCCAAAGCTGAGGCACAGACCAGCCATGCATAAATTATTTCCTTTAATATGTCACTGGAATTCCTGGAGGAAAAAAGCTCCTTTTAAAAAATAATTTTATTTAATTCTGTTTCTCATTTATTTCTAGAAGCTCTGGTTATGCAACAGAGCGGTGCAGAGTGGAGAGGGACTCTCCTACGCTCAGCCCAGACTAATCCAAGTGCTGAGCTCTTCCTCTTTCCAGAAACACTAGAGAAGTTTCTATTCTCTTTTGTGCAGTCAGTGAATTCTCCATGGGGATCTCCATCTATCTGGCAGGTCACATTACAGCTCTGCTCTGTAACTGATCTGCCCATTGGTTTCTACAGAAGAAGTGTTGTTGATGAATGGCTGCACATGGCGCTGAGAATTATGTTGCAGAGTTGTTACTTTTCAACCAGGGAGCTTTCCTGGGAACTTTCCATGATGTGCTGGACAGCTAAAGAGCTTTGGACAATATGTAGGATACAGCTGCCATAACTCATTGTGACCAATGAACAGAGAGAGCAAAATGGATAGAGAAGCTGAGGATCAAAGATGCCGGCAGGACACGCATATCTGTGATTGGTGCTGGATTTTACTGCAATAGGGAAAGCTGCCTGACTTAAAAAGATGCTAAACCTGCTGGCAAGGCATAGCAATAACCCCCCAAGTCAGCGTGCTATGACAACTGCAGTTTCCCTCAACGTGAGACAGCACTGAGTGTGCTGCCAAATGTCAGCTAAACAGATTTATTTTCTCTGAGACCACTTTTTCTTACACTTGAAGCCTTTCCTGTGCTTTCCTCTGAGGTTAGTTATAAGCAGAGTTGGTAGCACTGCCCTAGGGTAGGTCCATATTGCAGCTGTGCTGAAAATAATTTTGCTGTTTTGTTACAATATTTGACACTCTGCAGTACGGCATACTAGCAAAGATACAAACGCCCAGGATTTTAATAAAAACCCCTAAACTTTGAGAAAATAAAACTCAGATTTTCATAGAAACATGAAATGGCTTCACTTGGACTGGACCTTAAAGATCATCTAGTTCTTCCCTTTCCAGTATCCCGNATTTTTCAAGTGTTTTTTCTCTACTTAGTCAAATTTTCTCAAAACAACCTCCTTAACTTTTCTTTAATGTCACAATAAGGCACTTAAGTTATTTCTTTTTTGGACATACGTTGAGTCAGGAGATTGACTGAAAACAATGTTTTCCCATAGTGTTTGGTTACTAAGAATTGTGTTTTTGCTATGAAAAATGATTTAAAAATTTCCAACTAACTCTAGTATTTATGAAAAATGATTCACAGCAATGTCCTGTGAATTCTTAAAGCAAAGATAGCATCAACAGCAGTTAAACACTGCAGATAAGAGCTGGATGATGAAATGAAATGTCCAGTATTCTCTTTATTCAATTTAGTCACACAAAGCTTTGTAAAAAAGGAGGATATTGGAAAAGATGATCACTAGCTTTTCAGTAGATTGTAGTAAGATGAGAACATAATTCCTGGAGATATGGCTGGATTCAATCTTTAGGATACTGCTTGTCTCCTGTCCTTTGGCAAAGTCCTGTGGAGGATGATGAGGAAAGAGCCCTTTTTACCAAAATAAGAAGGGAGGAAGGTTTTCCTCCCTTCTGAAATGGCTTAGGAGGAGTGTTAACCCCAGAAGAGTAATGGATCTTGGCTCTGATTCCCAGCTTCCATAAACTGCAAGGATGAATATTAGATTTTGAGCTTGGATTCAGACAGTTTCAAGAGAAATTATCCATCCATCCATCCTCAGTAACTCAGTTATGAACTGGTCTTCAAACTCTCCTCGCATTAAGTCTGAGGTTTTATTTATTTGGATTTCAAAGTCCATTTCTGCTGTTGCTGTCTTGCCTTTGCCTCACACTGCAAGCATCCAAGAAGCCTGGAGGTGCTGGGAAAAGGGGGTTGATCCAATATCTTCTTTATTTAAGACGGGAAGCGTGCAAGCGGATGATCTATTAATACAGCATTTATTAATACCCTTCTCACACACAGGAACCAAAAATCACAAGGCTTGCTTTGAAGCTGGGACTCTCTCACATGGATGGAAATGAGTTTCCAGCTAAGTGCAGGTGCCTGCCATATGAGCAGAACAAATTCTGGGACCACGAGGAGCAGTTTGATGACTGCTGTGTGCTTTGTGCCCACAGTAGATTCATGTCAAGGTGACACTTCCCTGGCTCGGGTCTCCCCTTGTCTCCTACCAAAGAGCTGTAGATATTTTACTCCTTCTCTTACTTTTCAGTGCCTGATAGATGTTGTTCCTAAACACTTTTGCAGGTGATTACTGTGGGGAATTAGTAAGCTTCTTATTCACACCTTTCTGTCCAGCCCCTCTTGACTTGCATAATTCATTAATCCAGAGGAAACTAGGGATCTCACAAAGCCCTGGCCAGCCCCAGAGGGGCTTTTCAATGGTTTAATTTAATGATGGTTGTGGGAAATGCCTGTGTAGCTGTTAAGCAGTTTGAGTCTCCTCCCATTCTTTCCCCTGTTAATAGGTGGTTGTGCCACTGAGATGTTCCCCAGGAGGACCCTTAATGTGAAGTATGAGTGTTGTTGCCTGTTGACACGCTGGCTAACAAGGATGACACATCAGACTTAAAATCCTGGGAGTGCCTAAGTTTTTGTGGTTTTCAAGTACTATAAATTTTGCTTTCTAGCACAGGTGAGGTTTGAACCCCTACCTGGAAACACTCATGTCCCAGGTGTCCCTTTTTGGTAGTGGGGCCACTGGTAAAGGAAAACACAGATGTGAAAGAGGCCCTGAAGCCTTCAGACCTGCCAAGCTGCAGCTGGTTTTCCAACTTCTCCCCAAAGTGGATGTGTGGAGTCAAGACAGGAATGAAGGAGCAAAGCTTCCTGGCTAAATGACACGGGTCCAGTGATGCTGCTCCAAGGCATGACATCAAATTCTTGGGCAACGTCCACACTTTGCACGTTGCAAAGGAGTATTCCCAGGTGCTTTAATTTGCTTTTGGTCCTCAGACTGGTCCCTTGCTCACTTTTGGCCTTGGCTCTCTAACATCCGCCCAAACAGTTTCCAGGCACCGTTCGGCAGCCGGCACAGCCAGGAACCATTCCCAGTTGGCAGCTTGGATACAGCTGCTCTGTTTTGGAAAGTGGGAGAGTTTAATGAATGGATGCAAGCATTTCTGTGCCAGTTGGCCTCGAGGCCAGCGAATAGTCCAGGCCGCGTTTAATTTTCTAAAAGAGACACAGCCTCAGGTCTCCTTATCTTTGTCATTAACTTCCTGGGCAGTGAGGGCTTGGCTGTTCACCTATAAAAACGGCTTTGTGAAAATGGAGTGCGCATGAAAGAATGGTTTCAAAGACTATTTGTTATGAATATGGTTCTTTTTAACCTAACAAGTCATTCACAAACTGATCTCGGCTTCCTTGGACAGAGTTAGTGTTCGAGACATTCACTGATCATTTACAGCAAGAAACATTCAGCCTCTGGTTTGTTTTCTTTGCTTCCTTTTTGCAGTGGGGACCGGCCAGCTGAGAGATTTGCTTTTGTTTTTCCTGTCCTTGATTTGATGATTGAAGCTTTTCAAACAGAACTACAACACACGGCAAGCATCCACGATGAATTTCTAGATAAATAAACACTTGGGCTGAGGTTATTTTGAAGAATGGCAGCGTCAGTGCCTCCAAATGGCAAATAATAGAGTGAACTGAGCCCAGCCATTTTTATTTTTTTTCTGGAGTTGGAGAACTGCAAACCCTCCTGTTAACCTGTGCCTCTCTGTTTCATTGATTTCCTTGGTGCTTCTGAAAGCACTGGGAAAGACACAGGGCTGGCTAAGGGTCAGTCCAGGTCCACCCTGAGGGAAAGGAAACTCTTCCCATTGCCACGTTGCCCAGAATTGGAGCGAGAGTCACTCCAGGTCCGGCTGCTCGTGGGGTGTGGGCTCAGGAGAGGTCAGCCCCTTGCAGGAAAGTCCACACCAGGTGACTGCTCAGCCTTTCCCAGCTGGGGATGGCTCAGGAGATGTGCTGGAGGCAGGCTTGCGTTGCCTAAGCATAGCTCTTGGCTCCGTTGCTTGCTCATCTGTGGCTTTGCCTTCACTCACTTGTTTCCTTAGATGAGTTCCTCTGCCTGCTTATTTGTGTTAGGAAAATTATCATTCTTGTATTTCAGTCTGTGTCGCTTCCTCTGGGCCTGTTTTGTTATTGCACAGAGGGATGTCTCTAATGGAGTGGACGGAAGGAGGAGGACTCGGGGCCTATTTTTATCCTATACATAGGAAGTTGGCCAGAACAGGGAAAAACAGAGCAGAAAGCCCTGAGAGCATTCCCACCCCTTGGGGCTGGAGACAGCAATCTCCACAGACCTTGCTCAAATGTTCCACCACTGCCCAGGGGAACTTTCTCCGCAGTTTTGCTTGTTTGTTTTTGAAAGGAATAGCGTGAGTTGCTTCCTGCCACAGGGCTGGGGCTAGCTGTGCTGCCATTGCTGCCATCCAAGCTTCTTTTATTAATGAATTGAACCTCAGACCACCAGACTGACTGAAAAAAAAAAAAGTGGGATTTGTATATGTGTGATGGTAATGTGACAGCACCTGGGGCCCTGATGGGGCTGGCACTAACATCATACTTCTGTAAAGATGTGAGAGCTGGTCTGAGGAGCCTCAAACCCAAACCAAACAGACAGGATCAGGGCAGCAACACATGGCAGAAATTTAGAAAAATGTAGTGGTTTTGCAGGTACCATGAAGAGAAGGCAATGAATTAACCCAGACCTTGTGTTTTATTAGTTTCATAGGACAAGAGATGATGGCTTGAAGTTGAAGGAGGATGGTTTTAGGTTAGACATTAGAAAGAAGCTCTTTACTGTGAGTGTGGTGAGGCCCTGGCACAGAGAAGTTGTGGTTGCCCCATCCCTGGAAGTATCCAAGGGCAGGTTGGATGAGGTTGGATGGGGCTTGGAGCAACCTAGAATAGTGGAAGGTGTCCCTGCCCATGGCAGGGGGGTTTGAACTTGGCAATCTTTAAGGTCCATTCCAAACCAAACCATTCTATGATTCTGTGATTCTATGATTCTACGATTCTTTGATTCTACAATTCTATGATTCTACGATTTTATGATTTTATTATTCTGCAATCACTGCCTCATTAGATCATACCATTATCCTAGAAATTTTGGGGAAGCTGAAGCACGTGTTTTAAGGCAAGGTATTTGCCTTGCATTCCCGTTTCCTTTGTCCCATTTAATCCCCTTTCCAGAAGGCAGCGGGCTGTCTTTTCGCATTTTTTTTTTCCCAGTGGTGATATCCAAGGAGAGGACCAACAGGGCACACAGTTGGAACTCTCCCACACAACTCCCCTGGCACAGACCGGCATCGCCATGGAGCATCTCCCTCCTCTGCTGCTGCTCCTGTCACACAGCTGGGCTTCAAAAGAGGATGCTCCTCTCCCACGTGCTTCAAAGGAAAACCAGGAGCCACAGAACAATTACTCCCACTCACAGGGTGAGGGGAAATCCTCTTCTAACAGGGGATCATCCTGTTACAACGAGGATGTCTGATGATTTATGACATGCTGCTTTAAGCCCTCTTTCCCCTCCAAAGAAACACAGGAGACAGCAGAGCTGGAGGGAGATAGGAGAGAGACCTGACTTTGGCAATGCTTGAAATATAGTGTGAGAGCTGGGAAAACCCTTCCTTGCTGTCCTCATTAGCATGACTTAATTAATAGTTATAATCTTATCAAGCAGAGGTTGCCATGCAGGAGGGATTTGCAGGCTGGAAATCAAAGCTTTAATAAATAGATATTTTAAGACCAAAAAGCACCACTGTAATTTTGTCTGGCTTCCTGTGTAATTAATGCCAGAAACAGACCTTTTCAACCAAAAAGAAGAAAAAAAAAAAAAAAAAAAAAGAAAAAAAAAGGGGATTTAATAGGAAGGCATTAAAGGAAAGTATTGTGACATTTTTGGGTAATAATTTTAATAAGAAAAATTTGAGTGATTTATTTTGCAAAAATCAAATTTATCTGTACTTGATTGGCTTTCACTTTCATTTTCTGCTCTTAATGCTCTGTAAATCCCAAAAACTGCATGCTCTGTAGGGCTTATGCATCCATTCTCTTATCTTTTTTTCTGGCATTGAATCCAAATTTAAAAAGACTATTATTAACCTGGGGCAAAGAAAAATTTCCTTTTTTGACACTAAAAAGCTTTTGAAACTTACATTAAATACTGCAAAAATTAATATCTGTGCCATCAGTTCTGTTATTTTCTCTGACATTTTTCTAAAACTCCCTTCCCATTTTCTTGGTATTAGCCTTGGCCTGGGTCTTGGAAGAGGAAACATTCTTAATCTCAGGAATATTTTGGTATCTTGAGGTCTGATGTGGAAGTAAGGGAGGCTCTCCGCACAGGAATCAAGAATGAAAAAAATAAACTGTCATCCATAGAAGCTGATTGGCAGCACCACTTGAGTCAGGACCCAAAAAAGGGAAAACAATGATCCATTTATTTCAGGTGTGAAGTGGACAAGAGAAATTCACCTGAGGACCCACAGAGAAGCAGAAGACAAAGAAGATTCAGACCATGGTGTGGGCAGTGCAGCGTGGGGCATCCCAGAGGGAGAGTCAGAAGCAGGACAGATTATCCAAATTTCAATCGTATGTGGAGCAACTCATACAAATGTGAGCTTGCCCACATCCAGATTAGATTACCACACACTCATTAATATTCTAGGTATTTCTAAGTATTTCTAGGTATTCTAGGTATTTCTAAGAATGCATCACAATCTGTGAGGGCTTAAGATCATTCAAAAATCTTTCAAATATAGAGAAAGTCATGATATTTTTCCAGACCGAGTCCATCAGTCTCAAAGGATTTTACTCCAGCACCACTGAGATCTGAATTTGCACCAGAATGTTAAGCACAGGCCATTAAAAGGACAGATTTCTCAATGCTAAAGGAAGAGAGAGAGTAACTGTGAATTATAAAGCCACATCCTTACTGGCAGCTATAAATTTGGATAAACCTCCTCCCCCAGTGATCTGGATTCTCACATGCTGTCTCATCAGGTCATTTCCCTTTCACTTGTGAAATATATTACAGTAGCCAAATTACCAAATGGTCTCAATGAATTCAGTCATTCTGCTGTAAGAGAAGATAGCATGCTGTGGAGAAAAGAGTGAGAATGTGTTTTTTTCTCTCCAGACCTGCAATTGTCCCATTGTGTGTCAATTTTATTGGCAGGTGATTTTTTTTTTCTCCTCTGCTTGGCCCCAGTTTGAATTTTTGCATTCTGCTTCCCCTGCAAATGCCTTTTCCAATCACTATATTTTAATTCATATCAATGAAGTCTGTATGGGGGAAGAGAATAAAGCAGGACAGATCCTCATCTGGTTTATATCTACCGTGCTCAACACATTCCAAGAACCTCTCTGCTGCTCTGCCCAGTTCAGTGCTGTGAACACTGGGCATAATCCTACCTTATATTTTTGTAGACACTTGATGAACTGTTTGTGCATCGAAGAAATTCCCTCTGAAGTTATTAGAGGAATGGCTGAATTTAAATTTGTTATTTTTTGTTTTGCTTGTTTTGTTTTGCTTTTCTTTGTTTTGTTTTGTTTTGTTTTTTTGTAAGAGAATCATAAAATCATAGAATGGTTTGCATTTGAAGGGATGTCAAAGATCATCTAATTCCAGCTCCCATACCATGGGGAGGGACACCTTTCACTAGAGGTGTCCGATCTGAAAAAATTAAATATTTATTTCAGGGAAAAAGTTTTATACAGATTCAAAATCAGCCCACCTTCACCTAAAATTCAGCGAATGCTTTTCATTTTCCTGGTGTCTTGACTCAGTGCTCTAAGCAAAGAGCCTGGGGCAATGGCATCTGAGAGGCTCCCAGCAGCACTAGGAGAAGTTCAAACCTCACCAGGCAAAATGTCCTTAAGCTCCCTGAGGAGTTTCAGAATGGCAGCAGGGGCAGAAAACAGATGAGAAAATCCCTACCCCAAGACCCCAAGCTTGTGTTTTTTTAACGAAACTTTCTCAATGTTAATGTAACTTCTCTTCCAACTGTGAGCAAACAGAATGGACGAAAAGTTTGTTTCAACATCCATCCAGACAGCTCCAACCTTTCTGAGGACACAGATGCACAAACCCTCTGCTGGCTGAGAACAGAGCAACTTCCATGAAAGAAACAAACCAACAAACTGTTAATGAAAATTAAATTAATTAATTTTATAATCAGCTCCCAGGCAGCCAAAAATCCTCAAAACCAAATCACCAACCATGGAGTAGCATCTGTAAGAATCACTGGGTTATGGAATCATAGAATGGTTTGTGTTGGAAGAGACCTTTGAAGATCTTCCTGCTCCAATCATCACTGCTCTGGTTGAATGCCAGGTGAATCACCACCATGCCTGGAACTTGCCTCACCCAGCTATAACCGAGTTAAACATGAACATCTGGTCTGAACTACTTGGGGATTCTGCTCCTGAAGCAGCTGCAGCAAGACTGACACTTGTTGTTGGGGTATGTTCTCACACCATTCTCACATGGTCCAAATGCCCAAAAGGACACGATGAAGAACCTGGAGAGGACCTCATCCCTGTGTGTCCCTGTGAGCAGGGAGGGCTCAGAGCAGGGCCCAGGCTCTGCTCCAGGGGCCCAGCAATGGCACAGAGGAACGGGCAGGGACTGATCCCAGCAAGTTCCACCTGGACAGGAGGAAGAACTTCCCTGTGCAGTGACTGAGCACTGAACAGATTGTGCAGAGAGGCTGTGGAGTCTCCCTCACTGGGGATATTCCAGAACTGTCTGGACACAATCCCATGCCCTGTGCTCTGGGATGACCCTGCTTGAGCAGGGAGGTGGGACCAGATGATACACCTTGGTCCCTTCCAATCTGACCCATTCTGTTAATCTGTGGTTCCTTAAAAAATACTCTGAGAAGACAAAAGGCAAATTGGGAATATAGACACTTGTGTTCTCCTGTGCTGTTGTGACAAGGAAAGAAAAGTTCACTGATGTAGGATTCCTCTAAGAGTTGTTTCACCTTGAATCGTCACAGTTAAAAAAGAGCAGTATTTTCCTTTTTTATTCTCTTTTATGCTATCTAAAGGTTAGGAGAAAAATGGGATACAAGAGTAATAGAAATTTAAAGCATTGCCTAAAAGCCAAATCCTTTCAAAATGCTCTTAAAATCTCAGTGATTGCAAACTTTGCAGGAAAGGGTAATATCTGCTCTTCACTGATTTCATCTGATAAAGTTGTGGGGAGAGAGAAAAAGTGCTTTGGGGCATGTGAGAATTTCAAATCTCTGTAGGTTATGAAATGTCATTGTTCCCTGATTTACCTCATGAAACATAAACTTTACTAAACATGGTACATTAACGATAAGGTGTGCAAATGTGCCTTTTCAACCCCGAAACAGAGTTGCTTCTGTTCCAGACAGAGCTACCTCTTTGGGCCCAAGATGACAAATAATTCAAGTTTAAACATACGTAGTTGTTTGTAGGCCCCAAGACACTTCTTCATGAC
This sequence comes from Tichodroma muraria, assembly GCA_013390105.1. Lineage (NCBI taxonomy): Eukaryota > Metazoa > Chordata > Aves > Passeriformes > Sittidae > Tichodroma > Tichodroma muraria. The sequence goes on from WAAG01033083.1 coordinate 13,749, forward strand.
AAATTTGTTCCAGCTCCTTTTCTCAATGTCCCCATACAAATGGGACCCAAACATCAATTCCAGGAACAAGGGAGGAGACAGTTATGTACCACCTGAGGATGAAGGCACAGTGACTTTTATATATACACAGACACATGTATATATGTGTGTATATAT
>WAAG01033084.1:0-35942 GCA_013390105.1 Tichodroma muraria
GGGTGGTCAGGCACTGAACAGGCACAGCAGGGAATGTCACCGCCCCAGGGCTGCTAAAGCTCCAGAAGCATTTGGACAATGCTCTCAGGCACAGGGTGGGGCTGTTGGGGTGTCCTGTGCAGCACCAGGAACTGGTCTCAATGGGCCCTGTGGGCCCATCCAGCTCAGGATACTGTGACTCCTCTAGTCCAACTATGATTCTGTGAACTGTCTTGGCCCTGTGATTTTGTCTCCCTTTGTTGCTTTTGTGCCATTATAGAACTGAAGATGCTTATCTTGTATGCTTTGAGTGTGACATTGGAATAGTGATTAGAAAATAACAGGAATGCTTTGTTTAAGAGTGTTTAAGCTTTATGTTGAAGACAAAAACCCCAGGTTGTTCAAACTATTTGAATTCTATCACCTCCTATGCAGCATGTGCATGGCTGAGAGCCAGGGGCAAGACAAAACATAGTGGTGCACATCTTCCCTATCCCAATGGTGCCTTTGGGCTGCTTTTTTTTTCCAAAGCTGTGCAGCCAGTGCTGAGAGGCAATCAAACCACACCAAGGTCAGATTATTTCATTCTGCTTCTCTGTGTGGAGAGTTTTCCCTAATTCTGGTCCCCTGCTATTTCTTTTCCCCCATGTGGCGAGCACACAGAACTGTGGCTGCACGCAGGCAGCATGGGCACATGTGACGAAGCAGAGTCATTTCCTTTGGTTATTCAAGACTGAACTGAGTGTGTTAAATATGAATGGCCTTTTTTCTTTTCACAGGCATAACGTGGGGCAAGGTGGTGTCCCTCTATGCCGTGGCAGCTGGGCTGGCGGTGGACTGCGTGCGGCACGCGCAGCCAGCCATGGTTCACACCATCGTTGACTGCCTGGGAGAGTTTGTCCGCAAGACCTTGGTGACGTGGCTGAAAAGGAGAGGAGGCTGGGTAAGAAATGCTGTCTCACTGAACTGGTCTCTGCGTGTCCAGACCGGAAAATATCCCAGTTAATGAAAGTGAGAGTGTGCTCTCTGCAGCTTTATGCAGGAAAAGGCTGTGTGAGATTCTCTTTCACAAAGCTCTGGCCTACTTACACCTGTGCTAGACTTATATAACTCTGTTATTTCCTCGTGGTCCCATCCTCAAAAACATCAGTTATTCTTGTCCTCAGCTTCCTGCATAGCTGAGACATAGTAATTCAGTCCTGACCCACCAGCACCTGTTGTGTTCCTGATCTTCTCCAGAGCTAGCAGCCAGTCATTGTGGGACACTGTAGGGGTCATTCCTGTGAGATACTGGCACAGATTGCCCAGAGAAGCTGTGGTTGCCCAATCCCTGGAATTGTTCTAGGCTAAATTGGATGGGGCTTGGAGCAGGCTGATATTAGAGGAAGGTGTCCTTCCCATGCCAGGGGGTGGGACTGGATGATCTTTAAGATCTCTTCCAACCCAAAGCATTCTTTGATTCTCTGATACTCTTGGCCAGCTGTTTTCTAGAAACTGGCAAAAAATGAGGCTTGTCTTAATTCTCATTTCACCTCTAAACACTGGATTTCTTTGGTCTCACTATACCCAGTGTGAGCATCGCTTCCTGTGGAGGATCATTCATAGTAAGAACTTTATTTTGGTGCTGTGGCATAGCTAGATACCTTCCCAGTGACCTCTCAGCTGACTGGAGAGACTGGCTGGCTGTTAGTGGCTGGCAGCTGGATGATGTCTGTATGTACCAGGTTCCATGTGTCTGTCTAGCAGGGACACAGACACTCCTTGGATCCTCTAGTGTGCTGCTGGGCAGGTGCTACCTGGGGCAAAATATTGCCCTATGACACCACTCAGTTCATAGGACATCTTGTTCCCAAGGCATGCATTCTTTCCAGACTGAGCCACAGCAGCAAATTCCCTCTTTTCCAAGAGGTGAAATTTATTCCTAATCCGTCAGGAAATGGTTAAGCTCCTCACCCATACAGATCTGGAGAGAGGGGGTTGCCTTTTTCCAAACTGAGTATTGCTCCTTTGTGCTGAGACTTCCCAAATGTGTCAGTAGCTGGCTCAGTTACCTGATTTCTTCAGGAGTGTGAAGAACTGGGAAAGTATCATTGTTCTGATTTTGGATCCCTTACACTTACTAAGTACCAATCCTACCTTAAATCATCCCTGCCTGCTCTAAAACTGTCACCTTGAGGCCAGCTAACTCAGGGAGCTGTTTGGTTGGGCTAAAGGCAACCTTTGATTTAAATGCTCTGATCTGTTTCATTTTGCATTCCAAAAATTAATTGTGCAGAGGCAGGTGAAGAAGATATCCCAGGATTAAGTAACACTTTTCCTGCCTGTGAATGCCAGTCCCTGCCTCAGTATTATTTGAGACTTACTTTAACTGCATACCTGTAGAGCTGCTTGAAATGTATTCCCTGAAACATTTTTTTTTCTAAAATCTGGTTTCATTAAAACAGAAATGTTGTGTAGGAACACATCTCTTTCTAGTTTCCAACCATTTTTTCTTTGTTTTGGTAAAACTTTCATGCTCTGATAAGTTAGTGTCTTGTTTTAATTTTTGTATTGCTTCATTAGAGTTCAAAACAGAATGTTTGGATGGTTCCAAAAGGATATTTTTGGAAAACTTTTTGCATAGCAAACAAGCTGCAAAACCCATCTCCAAACCAGCACTGATCCTGTGCAGCTGAGGAGAGAAGTTCACCCCTGGCTCCTTCTGCCAGTCATCCCTCTTTAGATGGGCAGCACATTCCTATTGGAGTTGCTGAATCCATGCTGATTTCTCTTGGGATCTGGCCCTAAGGAAAGGAAGCCAACTTCACTGCCCCCCATCAAGCACAAGACTCTGAAGGCTGCTGGGTTGTTCTGGTGCAGCCCATTTCCAACTCCCTTATCAGCAGCTCTGAGCTGTGGAAAGGAAATTCCCTCTAGGAATGAGGGATCCCTTCAGTCTGGGGAAAGGCTGCTAATCCCATCTTGTGCTGTGCCTCCCTGAATATTCTTCCTCTTGATCTAGGCACTGCAGCAAGGAATTTTCCAGCCTTGTTCACTCACAGGCCAGACCAAACAGCTCTTTGGTGGAACCCTCTCACCCACTGCCAGGCCTAGCCTGTGTTGGTTTGTCCTGACATTCCATCCTTGTTCACATGGCCCCCATCTCTTACGCATCACCCTGGGCTGAGGCTGCCAAGAGTAACCCCCAAGCCCTGAGCTGGCCCAGGAAAGACACCATGGAGACTTTGGAAAGGCATTTGAAATTCTCCATTCAGCAGCAGGTTCCCAGGCTGCTTCCATAGGGTGGAGGAGACTGCAGAACCCAACACAAACCTCACAGGAAGAGCAAGAAAGAACCTTTGAGACATCATTTCTTCCTGGGAAGAGTTTGCGGCCTCAGTAGTGGCTTTACAGTAGAATAGAAAGGTTTACTTTGGGGTTTTTTAGCAGTATTTGCTACAAAGCAGTGTATGTGACTTGAATTTGTTTGAATAATTAACATAGAACATCAAACTGCCATTGCAACCGTTTATCAGTGCCTGACAAGGCAAAAAGCCCTAAGTAGCTTTGAAGTTTTCAGTTCCACTGCCTTATCAGGGAGGCTTGATTTGGATAACAACAGCTAAGGCAATTGTTAAACAGCTGTGCAATTTTGCTTATCTAAGCAAGCCCCATACAAATTTGTAAGTGCTTCTGAGTGCAGCTTCTCTTGGTTAGAGCAGTGAGGTCATTGCCTTTGGGAGAACATAGCAGGGCTTTAAGGAGTTCACGTTTTTCTCATCTGGCAGGTAAACCTCTACAGCTGTAATCAACCCAGTGTGTATGGGCCTTGTACTGGCTCACATGAGGCACTAAAGCCTCATGTTCCTCAAGGATCAGGTACCCTAACGTGTGTTCAGACAGGTACCTGCACATCATGACTTCTCTCAACTAAAGGGACAGTTTGACACAACTGTGTTTTAAACATGACCCCATGCAGGTGGCTGGAATCTGACAGGTTGAATCAGTTCAGACTATTTTCAAATGCAAATAGGGTGAGTGTGCTAAGCCATCACTGGAAGTATTCAGGGAGACCCACCTTACTTTCCTCCACAATAGAGATCAAGTACCTGTAACCACTGGTACCACATTGCAGCATCTTCTGATAACTCTCTTGGCTCTGCTTGCTATGTTTGCTCGTGTTTTTTAGCTATAGGCAGCAGTATTTCCACACCTTGGTGCTGACTCAGCTCTCTGCTGTCATCCTGTTCCTTCCCATAATTGCATGCTCTGTATTTCTTCCTTCTGCAGTCTCTGCTTGTCAGTTATTCATGAGCTCAGCTTCTCCTGATGCTCCCAGGAGATCAGCAATGTGGTGAGGTGCACTGTGCCAGCTCTCCAGACACAGTGAACAAGGAAGTGCTGGAATGTGTGGGAGGCTGCTGGCAGCAGAGCTTTGGTCTGTAGATGATGATGGGGTTGGTTAGTGTGGCTGTACTCACTAACCAGACTCTGGGATTTGTCCCTTCAGCCCACTTTTCCCTTCTTCTTATGATGACCAGAGTTGGTCAGGCAAAGCTCATGCATGTCTTGAGCACAAGCAGAAGGAACAGAGAAGATTATTGGAGCATTCATCATCTCTCGTGTCCTGATTTGGGGAAGAACACCTCAGGGTTGAGAGTCTCACTTGTCTGTGCTTGGTTAGTGAGAGTCTTATGTTAGAAGGTAAATTTGGAAGAGTGCTGAGCTAAGCTTGTAAGGAAAAAACTTTTGAGGTTGTGAACATTTGCCATCCTTGTGATGTGATTGTTGTTCCCATTTGCCACCCAAAAGCTGTTTCTGAAAACCATAGGGGGTTGATGTGCTAACAGTGTTCCACAACCCCAGTCCACATCTTGTGCTAGGCTGGACTTTAACCAGAACTCAGTTATATCAAGGGCAAAGCTTTTACTTTTGATTCCTGCACCAGAAAATGCATTTTTCTCTCTACCTCTGTCCTGTTCACTTCTCGATATTTTCCATTTTCTCCTTTCCATGCCAGCTGAGAGCCTATTTCTAACAATTTGATGGGATTTTTTTGGTTTTTAATTTTTTTAAATCATTGCTGGCCAGCTTCTCTTCTTGTTAATACTTGAAACTGGCTGCCCAAGCGATCTTTAAATCTGGCCCACACATCTGGGAGGCATCTCTGCTGGCATATATATTTCCACAAACAAAGCTACAAAGGTTGCATTGCTTTAGATTTAAATTGGGGAATGGCTTGCTTGAATGTCTTCCAAAGAAAGTATTAAGGCAAGAGAAAATGTACAAGCAACTTGAGCTGATATTAAACAGGACAACCTCTGGGAAGCATCTGGCTTTACAGAAAAGGATGGGAATGCTGATAGTGCTAAGGCTTCCTAGACCTTTTGAACAGGGAAAGAAAGTTGTATTTAGCTATCCAAAATGGAAAGTGCTGGATAATCTTCCTGTAGCATTTCTTTCCCCGGGGTGGCTGAAGGGTTTGCCTCGTTGGTGGGGAATTAGGAAAGTGTATTTTGCAGGGCTCTTGAGCCTGATTTACTAACTTTCAGTGTGTGGAAGTGTCAGCCAACATCTGGTGCTGCAGCAGCAGTGGTGTGATGCCGTGGGTTGTGGGGCTGGCACAGCCTGCAGAGTGGCTGACATGGGCATCTCCCTCTGACAATCTCTCTTCCCTCCTCATTAGGCAGACATCACAAAATGTGTGGTGAATACTGACCCCAGCCTTCGCTCCCACTGGCTCGTGGCTGCTGTTTGCAGTTTTGGTCACTTCCTCAAGGCCATCTTCTTCGTCCTGCTGCCTGAGAGATGAGTCTGAGTTGCCAAGCACAACCCCCTTGCCCCATCTTCTCTCCCACTCCCAAAGCAACAAGAAGCAACTGGAGAAGTAATTCCTGACTGGTAATGGCATCCTCTGAAGAGGAGGAAGAGAAGAACTGGGACAATAAAAAGGCTTGTTCTCCTCTCCCATCAAGTGGGAGCAGATGATCAACCACGGTCTCCAATTTGCAGCCACACGAGCCTCTCTCACCATTAATCCTTCCAAGAATCTTGTTTCCCTGGGTGACTTGCATGTGTGGCCTAGGTGTAGCTGGTCCCTGGGCATGCTGATGGCAGCTGTGTGCAGCATGGGGCTGTCACATGGCTGCTTCTTACAGCTGTGTTACATGCTTATGCTAGCACCAGGCAGAAGGGAGGAGGAAGGGAATATTACTTCAAATGGGATAAGAAAATAGGAGAGGGGCAGAGTCCCTCCTTCACTCCATGTGATTTCCCTTTCAGTTCTCAGACTTGCCTTGTGTTGATTCTCGTTGTTACATTTGTGCTTAAACTTCATCTCCTCCTTTATCCCTAACTCACTTGCTGGACTCTGCCCCAGCAGAGTGTGGTGGGTTTTTAACGAGATAAAACCAAATAATCTGTCAACAGATGCTTCTCCCTGACATGTCTTGGAGATTGGTGTGAGGGGCAGGACGAGAGGGCAATGTGTGTTTTGTTGACCCCTCTTACTGAACTCACCCCAGTGAAACAGGAGAGCAAGGGGCAATGCCTTCAAGCAACAACTTGGGATGGAATTTCACTATGAAGAAAAATGTTTTATCCATTGAGATTCTGTCAGAGCTAAGCATGTAAGTAGGAAAGGCTGGGGGGCATGGGCAGAAATAGGGAAGCAGCAAGTAAACTGGCAGGCATTGTAAAAGCAGTGAGCTGTGCTGAAAGTAGCTGATATATGTTTCTCCTTTAATCTCTTTGAAGTACTACTCGTAGTCTTCTTTGTGGCAAACAATAAAAGAAAATAAGTGGTATTTCACTGCTGCAAAGGCTATTGTATTTGTTTCCAGACCAGAGTTAACAATTCCAAAAAAGGCCAGAACAGTGCAGAGACAAACACTCTGGCCATGCTAAAAATACTTCAGCTTTTCCCCTGTTAGAGCATGTTAACATGTTAAAACTACGACTTGCCTGGTTCAGGGCTGGAATTTAACCCATGTTGTTGCCATGTCAGAAACATGCTGTTTCCACCAACAGATGCGGGGCCTCCCTGATGTCAGCAGGGAAAGGCCGCGGAGCCTCTTCTCTGCCAAAGCCTTCTGGAGACTCCCTGCTCAGTGCCCTGCTCCCAAAAGTGTGGCACTAGGCACAGAAAAAAAAAGTGGATCAAGAACATGGCACTATAGGGGGTTTTGCTGTTTTTTTCCCCTGATTTCCCTCCCAAACATTTAGAGGGGCTTTACTCTTCCTCCAGGAGTTACAAAAGGGTCTGAGAATAAAGCAAAACCTTTGCTCTTGGATACTATCTGTGGGCCAGGTCTGTACTCACAGTTAGTGGTGCTGTGCTCTGACCAGCAGAAACCCTAGCAGAGGATGTGTAGGAGTTAGATCCTTGCACATTCCTGCTTTTTCTGCTCTAGCCCTTTGCACTTTGGTTGATGCCTTGGCATGTAGGTGCCAGGCCCAGCTTTGCCCCTAGCACTACACCCCCAGTGAAGAGTGCTGTGCCAGCTTGGTGTACGAGTAGGTTTTCAGTAGTAAAGCAATTCTTGTGGATCAAATCCCTTCAAGGGCAACCTTCCCCATCCCCAATCTTTCAACAGAAACACTCACTGAGACAGAGAGAGCCTCTCATTCCACAAGAGAGCTGTGTGCTGCCTTGGACAGTGGCTGCGGAGACTTAGGGGTGGGTTATACTGATGAAGTTGCCAATGTAGATGCAGCTGATGGTGCCATGAAGTTGGGGCATTTTTATGTGTGTAAAGTTTGCAGCAGTTCCCCAGAAAAAAACAAATTGCCAGAGGAACATTTAATTTTTTTTTTTTGATTTCCTGACATATTGGCGTTAGGGGTTTTGCTGACATCACGTACAGTTAGGATTTTCTTCCTCAGATTCTTGGTAGATCTGGCTATGGGAATTTAGAGCAGGTACAGAACACATGGGGAACTATACTAATCACCTTTGAGCAGCAGAGAGAGGATCCCTTGCAGTCTGCAACGGAGGCACTGAAAGCTTTATAATCCATAGCAGGGGGGCGCAGATTTGTTGTCCTAAAGCAGCTTGTGGAAGAGGAGACTTTGGATTTCTGGAAATACCCTGGCTGTGTGCAGACTTTGACTTGGACAGCTTCACAGCTCATCAAGTCCAGCTTGCCTTGTGTCTCATGGAGTGAATGGGAGTCATTGGAGCAGCACCGTTCAACACTGGGACTGGCAAGACCTGTCTCAATTTAGATGCTGTTTTGAAATGTAATACTTCAGGCTATGAGGGTTGGGGGTTTTTTTTCAGTAAACAAGTGATATCAGAGGATCTATTGAGGAACACAAAGAGTTAAATGTACCAATTAAGTGGATTTAACAAGAAGATAATGACAAGCCAAATAAAGCAGCATTGCTGGAAAGGAATGTGTGTGGGTGGGAAGGGGGTTACAAGAGGCAGACAAAGGCTCAGCCTGGAAACTGCTGATAACGAAGAGATGGTGGAGCTCCCCTCGACTAGGTTTCAGACCGTCTCTGGCTTCTGTCTGTCTTCTTGCATTTGCTAGTCCCTGCAAAATACATACCAGAGCTGAACAGTGTGCTGCTCACCTTGCACTTGGTGTTAGAGGAGGGTCCTTCAGCCCTTCTCACTCCTGTAATAATCACATCAGCACCAGCCTTGTCACCAAAATAAACAACAAAGCAAAAACAATTGCACACACCACTGTGCGTTTAGGAACTAACAGTATTGAGCATGATACAGACAAGTGTTTATGTTGTGTTCAGTCCTATCTGTAATATTTTGTTATTTTGGAGTACTTCCAGGGCTCCTTTACAATCTCAGCTCTTCTGGGGCCCTGTGATTTTTCTATTCCCTCTTCTCTTTTTGCCAGCCCTACCTGATGGGAGACATCAGGACTGGTTGTTTATCACCCTAATAAACACTTTCCTTTTAAATGATTGGTGGAGGTCCTAGGAGTAGATTTAATTCATTTAGTTCTTAAAGAAAAAGAAGAAAAAAATGTACCAAGAGTAGTACTATTGTGCTCCTCCATACCAAAAACCTCTCTGTTGTTCCTCTTCCAGCATCAAAAACTGAAAAACCCCAAACTAACCACCTCATTCTTTTCCCCCAATGTTCCCAAATATCTGCTTGAGAAATCTGCTTGTAGTAAAAGCTGCCTTCATTTCTTTTTTAAGCTGTTTTCCACACATTGAATGTTCTAAGTGTGACTTACAAGCTGTCTTGGGGGGCTGTTCCCTGTCCACAATGACCTTCCAGCCCACTGCCCAGCTTCATCCCCTTTTGCTGAAGGGCAGCAGTCAAGGTGGCAGTGGACAAACCTTCTCTCAGCACGGGGAGACATGGCTACTACTCACCCCGTTAGGCCCTTGCAGAATCCAGCCAGGCTTTAGCTGTCTCCTGCCTTTCTGTCCCACCAGAAAAACTGGGGGCTGGCTCAGGGAAAAGGTGAGGAAAGGTCAGGAGACAGCATGGGAGGTGCTTAGGGAGAAGTAGGAGGAGGAAGAAAAGTTTGGATGGAGGTGGGAAAATGTCATCTTAAGTATTTTTGTGGCTGTGGAATGTTTTGCAGAGGAGAGTTTTGCCTGTGGTTACAGAAAGCAGAGCCTGGAGGAACCCGAGCCTCATCTTGACTTTGCCATTAAGGATTATCCCACCATCCTCCCCCTCCAACACCAACTTCATTCTCTGCTTCTTTGTAGTGAACCTACATTCAGTCAACAGAAATATCTTTATCACAAAGGAGGGAAGCAGAAAAGCCCTCTTGGCTTGGGAGTTTCAGTGATAAGCTTTTGAGAAGTGCTTATCCTGTCCTAGACATGGCCTTGCCCCAACCACAGCCTGACTTGTACCTCTCCCACATCAAACACCCACAGCAGGTTCACCTTCTTCAAAGCAACTGGAGAAAGTGATCTCAGTCTCGCAGCAGATGTCACCTTTGTTCCTGCACTGCTTTTTCTCCTGCAGATGGAAAGAAAACAGTCTGTGAAGCCCGTAATTTATCAGACTTGCATCTCTATTATAGACCAAAGTACAGAACAATAGTGACAGGGAGTGAGATTGAGGTTTCCCAGGAAATTGCAACACCAAACTTCCTCATTTTCAGGCTTGTTTTATAGACCCTGAGAAAAAGCTCTAATTTTTTTTTTTTAATTCTCCTTTTAATGTGCAAAGTCTGCAAGTGGAGTTTTTTTTGTGCACAATTTAACTGAATATGAAGCAGATTGAAAGTCTCTTAGATGGGTTTCTGAAAAGATCAGACCCTGAAGGCATTCCAAGGGCTTTGCCAAGAGCCTTCAGGATGAGGCTGTCATCAATGTGTGTCCCCTTGAATTTNGCCTACTACTTATAATTTTATAGGCATAAATTTGCCACAGATTAATTATTCTCTTATGGCAATGAGAAAACAATGCATGCTACTAGATTAATGACAAGAAAGCAGCAATTTAATGTACTGCTGGCTGAGTCTACAAATTTCTTCTATGCAAAGGGTTTGACAGCTGGAGTTTAAATACTCCCTCAGAAAAGCCTGTAACCTCTTTAACTCTAAACATTTCGACCCACTGGGATTATGAGCCCCCAGCACAGCTAAACAGAGCAATCCTCAAGTGAACTTTACACTGTCACCAGGACCTGGAAATGCATTGCATGTTCAGGCAGTCTGTGGGAAATGGAGTGCCCCTGGGTCAATCACATGACATGCAGACCATGTCCTGGCAAGGTCAGATGAAAAAAAAAGCTTCCCCTCTCACAGAAGGAAGAAAAAAAGGAGTTGGGAGGGGAATTTCCAGCTTCCTTACAATCATATTTATTTCAGAGCTTTAACTGAGGAGAAATGTCCTCTTTGCCCATAGACCAGCTGACAGCATTGGAGTCTTCTCCGTCACTGCAGGAAGACTTGCTCGTACTTCTCTACTGGTGTCAAATGCAATCCCCTGTTGTTTCAAATTTCCATTTCTGTCCCTATCTCATGACCTTCTCTCTTGCTTTTGTTGAGCTCTGTGTTTAAGCAAGATAAACTTTCATTCCCCATTCCCTGCTGGAGTGTGACTCGCACCGGGCTTGCTCTTGAGACCCTTTCAGCCACCTCAAGGGCAACTGGTTTGGACTTTGGAAGGTTATGGGCAGCACCAAGGACCTTCAGCATCACTACTCTGATGGGAACTGAGAGGATGGGCAACTTTGTAGGACCAGCCCTCACAGTGTCTCACCCAACTCCCATTAGGCAGGAGCTGGAGATCCTGCACTGGTCCTTGCTGTGCAGATCCATTCTCCCAATGCTCTGTGACACTGTCCAAGGAACATGAAGCCACCTGAAAGTTGATCTTGAAGCCCTCTCAGCATTGTGGTGTTGCCACTTTACTCCTGTTGTGAAGGTGTGGGTCGGGGGCTGTGCAGGGGCGACTGGGTACAGTTTGTACCTGTTTCCCACCAGAGCTGAGCCAGGATTTTCTGGTAATCCAAGAAAGGGATTTAAAAAAAAAACCCAAATAGCCTTTTATTTTGATCTCCTTGTCACTTCAAAAGAACAATTCAATCACCGCTAAGCTGCTAGAACATTCTTTGTTCTCAGTTCCTCAGCCAGAAGTGGCCAGACTGCCCTTTTTAAGCCTGGCAAGTTTCTGCCAGCTAACTCCCTTGCCTCACACTGTCAGCTTTTCCTCTCAGCTCGCTGGCATTGGTCCTGGGTAAAGGTGTCTGATCCCCATGGCCTCCTGACCCAGCAGGTTGTTTTCTCCCCCAGACAAGGCAACCCTCCCCAAACCATCTGGGGGCTGCAGCAGAGCTGGGCTCTCCCCTGAATGCCATTGTGCCCCATTGCCTGGAGCGTTTTCCCTTTTGTTAGGACTGGCACATGGTGTTTCTACAGAGTGGGAAAAGAGAGAGCACAACTGGCTTTTGAGAGGGAGCAAACTCCAAGGATTGTGTTCAAAGCCTCTCGTGCTGCTGAAAGGCTGCTGCCTTCAAGGTTTGGGTACACGCTGCTGGCACTGAGTGGCTGGTGCATGCCATGAGCCTGTAATCTGTGGCTAATGGTAGATTACTGAGAGCTAGGAAAAGGTGCTTGGAATATCTGTGCCCTTGGGTTTTATGGCTTAACTGGAGGAGGAGAACAGCACTGCTAAAAATACGTGTTCAAGCTGGTGTTTTGTCTCCGAGGGGGAGCGATGAATTTGCAGAGTCAAGACCAGGCTGTGTATTATTACAAGCAATAAACCTTCTGGAGGTTGGAACTAGCCTGAGCTAAATTATGAGGCACCCTCCCCAAACCCTGCAGCACATCAGGGGAAGATTGGAAAAATTGCTCAGCAGCTTTGCTTAAATTTAAGCAGTTTAATAAAAATAAAAAGTTTGTGGAATGGCTTGTGTTGACACTGGATTCACAGTCTTGAGAGAGTTTCTGTAGAGAAGGAGTCTGGATGGAGCCAAGAGCATGTGGGGCAGCTGAGTGAGATGTTCTGCCATCAGAGCTGGCAGGAAGGTTTTCCTGTCAGTTTTAGGCTTCAGCTCTGGTTTCAGAACTGGAGATGGGGGAGAAGGAGCGCACAGACACCCAGGGATGGGTGAGGGAACAGCAGCTGGGAGAAGGCAGCCTGTCCCCCACACCAGGGCTCTGGCCCTTTGGATCACTGCTGCTTCTCATGACAAAGGGCTGTTTCTATTTGCTGTCTCCCATGCAAATGCAGCTCCAAGGCTGAGCAGAAACAAAGTCTTGAGGACACCAGGAGCCTGAACTGTCTACATGCCAAGATTAATGTGCAGTGGCTTAAATCAGCTCATTTAGGAGTTCATAAAACGTAAAGCACTTAAGGAAAGGAGAAAGGAAAGCTGTAAGGGGAGCGGTGTGGTCCAGGAGTATCCCATGGATTCTCAGTGTACTTTCCAAAACCCAGTTATCTTGTGGAGACAGCTCCCTAGCAAGAAGCATTTGTTGACTGCATATATTTCTGTCTGCAGACATAAAAATTTCACTCAGCCCTGCGTTTGAAGGGAAGAAGAGCAGCTGAGAAAACATTTGCCCTTTTTCAAAGAGCTTTATTTACTTTGAGATCAGAGTGATTCAGCATGGAGGCACCAGCCAGGGCTGGAGGCAAAGCTGCACTTCCCTTGAAGAGAGAGTTAGGGATTATATCAAAAGTGGAATTTAATCCTGCTATCTTTCACTTGAAAGATTGAGCAAAGTGCCTCCAATTTACTCCAGAAACTTCTCGAAGTTATGTCCTCAGCCTGTGAGGGAGTGAATTACTGGGTGACTTCTCTGAAGGAAGCAAGACATGTGCATGGCCCTCCCTGCCCTGTTACCAAGTGTAGAGCTGAACGTTCCCACCCCAAGACCAGAAACCAAGTGAAGAGGGAAGAGTGGAACAACCAAGGGACTGAACAGGGTGATTTAACATCCTAGACCCAGCCTCTTGGGATAACACAGGACTGCACAGTTGGCCTCTGCATTTGCACGGTGCAAAAGGCTGACTGTAGAGGGAGGCTCTTCCTTCCCAGGGGCTTGGTGCCCACGGTGATGGCTTTGGGACAGGCTGGTGTTGGGACAGAGGCTCTTTACAGTGCCAGCTCTACAGGAAAGCAGGCAGGATCCTGAGCTGCTGCAGTGGCATTGCCAGTGCCAAAGTGGGACAGCAGCCTCTAAGCACAAACCAGCTGCTTTCTGTCTCCTCTACCTTAGCAGACTTAAAACTTAACTTACGGAACACAATTCTGGTTTTCAGTGCTTGGGAAAAAATAGTGAACATCCAGCCCAGGTTCTCAGTGCCAGACTGCATGGGTCCGTATGAGTTTGTATGTCCCTTGGGTGGCCAGGAGCCTCAGACTGAGGGGTTGGACCACGCTTGTGTTGAAGCTGCTCAGAGAAGAACAAGAAGATGCTGGCACTCACTGGTGGCACTGCGAGATAGCTCAACCAGAGCCAGTCCAAAACCCCATGGTTGTGCTGTGTGATGAAAATCAGGTGAAGCTGGGGCTGTAGTGAGCCAGTGGCAGACATAGAGCTGTGTAGGGGAGTCAAGCACACGAGTATTAAAGCGCAGGGGGCATCACTGCATGTGGTCGCAGCAATTCTGCACAAAAACAATGGCACGAAACAGCCTCTCTGATTAATCCTGGGTGTAAAAGCCAGGCTGGATGTGGTTTGGAGCAGCCTGGTCTAGTGGAAGGTGACCCTGCCTATGGCAGGGAGGGTGGAGTGAGGTGGGCTTTGAGGTTCCTTCTAACCAATTCTGTGATTCTGTACATTGGTGCAGATGTGTGTTGGCTCTTCCATGCTGATTTATCATCCCTGCCCTCTGCAGAAGACAATATCCCCTGGGTGCTTTGAGGGAGCTGCTTTCTCCACCACCTATTGCTGTGCAGAGGAGGTGAGGGGCTCAAGGAACATGCTGCAGGGACAAGGCTGTGTTCAGCCTCTAGGTGATGCTGACAAATCTGTTCTGTCTTACTGCTGCCCAGTGCCATGGGCTGGGTTTGCCTTGGCAGACAGGACTCTCTGGGGGTGGATGGGCACTTTGGGAATAATAATCACCTATGCAGGTAAACCAACCGAACTCATGTGGGGTGGGGTGAGACCAAACAGCCTCTTCCTTAATGGGAGGGAGATGTTTAGGTTGGATATTAGGAAAAATTTCCTCACTGGTGTTCAAATGTTGAAACAGGCTGCCCAGGGCAATGGTGGAGCCACCATTCCTGGAGGGATCTGAGACAGGAGCAGATAAAGCACTTGGAGACATTGCTTAGTGGTGGTCTTGGCAGTGCTGGGCTATCAATTGCACTCAATGATCTCAGAAGGCTTTTCCAACCTTAATCATTCCAGGATTCTATGATTAATTCCATTTTGCATGGCTGACAGCTCCTCTAAGTGGCCATTGCCAGATCATGAGAGGCAGAGAGAGCAGAGCAGGGTTAATCTGACCCCTGCAAATGTGCAGGTTAAGGGGGCAGGCCTTTGGCTGCTGTAAGAGCCTGGCCTGATGGAGAGCAATAGCCTCTCCTGGGGAGGCTGTGGGCAGCCTCCAGTGCTGATTCCCAGAGTCTGGAGGTCGAGGAGGTGGGGAAAATCCCAGGGCCGTGTCCCTGCAGACCTCTCATGCACGTCGCCATCTCCAGGGGCCTCTGGGTCCCAGCAGAGGTGTACATACACAGCACAGAAAAATGGGGTTTATGGGTGCCAGCTTCCTGGCCTAACTTTCCAGGAGCAAGAGTGTCAAGAGTGCACAGAAGACTGAGAAAAACAGTCTAAAAGGGGAAAAACATTTGGAAATGTGCCTGCTCTCCAGGCACTCCTGGGAGAACATAAGGAGTAGGTCTGGAAAAAACCTGACACCTTCGTCTCCTCCTTTAGTAACAGTTCAACCTGCTGAAAATACACTATTTGACTCAAAAACAGTCTGGGAACTTAAATATTATCCTTATCCCTGTAGGTCCAGCCTCTCCCAGCCATCTCTAATGCCCAAAGGCAGGAGGGCCTCCAAGGCAGCAGCATGATGCTGAGGAGACCCACCACACAGTGAGATGGTCCATTTTCTGCTGAAATGTTTGTAATTAAGAGCTCTGGCTCCCTGGTGATATGTGTCCTATAAAGTGCTAAAAATAAAGCAATTGAATAAAGGAGGCACTGTTGCAACTCTTGAAAAACTAAACAAACCAGGAAAAAAAGGCGCTTTAGAAGGAAACAGAGTTTGGACTGCCTTTCCAGGCCTGGGATGTTCCTTCTGCAGGTACAAACACAGATTTGTGAATGCAGCTGAAGCCATGGAGCTGTAAAATATGTGTGGTGCCCACAGAGCTCTGCTGCTCAGCTGCCTTCCCACACCTCTGCTGTTTTTCCCAGACTATTTTCACCTACAGTATTTTTCACCATGCAGTGCCCCAAGCTTCAAATCATGATCACTGTGCTAATCCTGTCCACTGATGTCTCTTCCACGACAAAGCTGTGAGTTCATTTTGACAAGCTCAGCTCCCTGGGCATTGTTTTCAGGCTGCCTGCAGGTGTGCTGCCTCAGGCATATTTCAACAGTGCTGCAAACGAGCAGCAATTTTAAAGGAAAATGAAATAATCAGGCCAGATCTTGTCAAATCATCTCACCTGATGGATGGAATCCTTTATTGCTTAAAAAATAAATAAGAGAGAAGCCAACAAATCTCACTGAAGGCATCCCTGCTTCATCCAACAGCTGCTGCCAGCACACCTCTGGACTTGGGAGAAGTTTAGTGTGGGCTGCTCCACATGAGAGATGTGCACTTCTTGCAGGCTTCATTGTAGGGAAGGTTGAGAGCCAGGTGCACAGAATCCAGGCCAGAAGCTGCATCCCAAGGTTTGTCTGGGGAGTCTTTGCAGAGGAGAGGCAAGAATGAGGAAAGAAAATTAAGGGATCTCTGCTCTGCAGCTTTCTTTGAGCTGGCTACTAATGGCTGGAGGTGAACAAGAGGCATCTTAGCAATTCTTTTTGGGGCTATGTCAGCTCCAGACCACAGAAGGAGCTAAGAGCAGTCACAGAAAGTAGCTCTGGCCTAACATGTACTCTTGGTCCCTCACTAGACACGAGGGACATTTCCAATAGACTCATGTATGCCTCCTTTCTCTGGCAGTGATTTCAAAAGAATACCACCTTTCATACTCAGGAGGAGACGTTCACAACCTCAAGGTAAGGAACTAAATTCCAAATTGCATGAAGAAAACTGGTATTATAGGCTGGCTTTTCTCAGGCACCAAGAATACACCATTCTGTTTGGCTTAGGGCATGAAACATCCTCTGAGGGGGGGAAAGGGAAGGTGGGCTTTATGAGGTGCATAAATCTGGTGGCCTTTGTAGGTTCAAACCTTGGCTTTGAATTTATTTATGTCTCTCATTAGCTGGTATGGACATAGCATTGGATGTGGAGATGGTGTTGCTGCTCCTTCCTTCCACAGCCTCTGCCCTGGTGCCACCAGGGATGGATGGATGGATGGATGGATGGATGGAAGGATGGATGGAAGGAAGGAAGGAAGGAAAAGGCTACACTGACTGGCTGAATAGTTTTCTGAATAAGAGATCTATTTTGCAGGAGTGGTAGCTCCCAAGCTAGCTAGCTTAGTACAAAGCATGGTGGTCACCAAAATCTTACCACACCACGCAGAGCTTCACCCAAAACTGGGGTGCAAAGGGCTGCTTGTCTGAAGAGGTGGAAATAATGCAGGAGAATAATGCAGGTGGGAATAATTCTCTCTCCAGGCTCTGGGTGGAGGCTGGTAACACCAGGTGCGGGTGGGTTGAAGCCCAAAGGGAGGACCAAGCTGTTCTCTGGTGCCATTGAATTTAGAGAAGCAGCCAGGCTGCGTCTGGCAGAGTGACAAAGCTCCTTGTTTCATGACTCATTTCAGGAGAACAGCTTTGGTAAGCAATAATTTTGCACTTCTGTGATTTCAGAGGGTGTGAACTAAAAAAAAAAAAAAAAAACCAACAAAAAAAAACCAACAAAAAAACCCACACCACCAAAACCAAAAAACCTCCCACATCAGTTGAACCCTACTGAGAACAGAGGCCACATGGCTGAGGGCTTAGCTGTGTGCTCTGAGCCAGGAGTGGGGCACGCTGCCGCCTGTGTGCCTCGGGGCAGGCCAACCCGGGCAGAAATGGAAGTGCCTCAGCAAAACCCAGGCTGGCTGTTGTCAAAGCAGGTGGCTAGGAATGCACTGCAGGAATTCAGTGTAAGGATGTCCTCCTCCCACTCACCTGCTCTGTGACTCATCCCCGTGAGCTCATCCAGGAAAGGCAGGAGGATGCTGCCAGCCTGGCTGGGTGGAAATGCCACAGCTGCCCTGGGAGGTGCTGACCTACACCTGTGATGCTGCCAGTGGAAATGAGGAGCCTGAGTTTCAGCAGTGCACCGAGCTGGGGGGGAGCCCTTGTGTGGGGTGCTGAGGTGGACAAGTAGAAAATTTCCCTATTTCCAGCCTTCCCTTTCCTGTTCCTTCAGGCACCACAAAACCAGCGAGGGCAAGGCAGCCAGCATGCCTGTGCAGCACCGGTAATCTTGTTTTATCCCCCTGAAGTGCTCTGAGTGAAGCCATAAGAGCTCCACAGTGGGAATCTCATGGGCTTTTAGCATCTCTGCAGCTGCGTGGTGGGCACACACTGCATGTATTTTCCTCCCACCTCGACTGGAAACATCCCCAGTACCACCACCTTACTTTTTGGTGCCATGACAAGCGTCCATAGGGATCACTGACACCAGAAGGATGAAAGATTGCGTGGAAAGCCCTGGCACTCCAATATGTTTTCAAAGAAAGATTGTTTTCTTTCCACTTCCATCTTGAAAGTAAACAATTTCGAAGCCCGGGAGAGTACCACTAGCTCACCCACTGGGTTTTTGCTCTTCACTGCTCCCTCCATCCACTGCTTTTCTTTCTCTGAGCAGCCTAGGAGAGGAAGAGGATCTTTGGAAAGGGTAGCTGAGGCTGCAGCCTGGTCTGCTGCTGCCCTCTCCTGGGTCCAAGGTGGCCAAGAAACCAAGAGATGATTTTGTAAAAGAGGTTCCTGAAAGCCTGGGTTCATGTCACCCTCGGCAGATCCTCTTTCATCATTGCAGGGAACAGCACTTGGCAGGGGCCAGGCCCAGGGATTCTGCCCAGGCTGATACAGGGCTGGCCTGGCTGTGCCATTTGGAAGAGCTGTTATCAAGTCCCTTCAGGACTCCCAGCAAAATTTATGTCAGGACAATGGATGATCAGCTTGGAGTGCAGGGGTAGAGCTGTGCTGGCCCAGTATTGTGGGAGCTCAGGGTTTCTCACCTCATATTTTGCTGCCTGTTCTGTCCAGGATGGTTTTGTTTAAACTAAAAAACCTTCTAAATAAGATGCTATGGCTGACTCCTTGTACTGCAGACAAGTTCCCAGCTCTGCCCCTCACCTTGGCTCCACTGTCAGCTGAAACAAACCTCATATTGCATCTTTTGCCCTGTCTTACCCATGCATTGGCTGACGCCTGCCCAGGACCCCTGATGCTTAGAAAGGCTGATCTGGACCAGAGACTAGACAGAGTTAAATGAACAAGACAGGTATTTATTGAAAGGCCTTATAATTGCTACCTTGTGCTACCCAAGGTAGCACAAGAGCCTGGACAGGGCTACACCCAGATGGAATTCAAGATGGATCCCTGTCACGAGTTTTTATATTTTACGGGTTTTGGTTCATCTCCATCTTGGGGTCAAGTGTCCAACCACAGCTTCAGGCTATGAAGTCTCAAGCCCCTGGCTTGCCCCCTTCCCTTTGCTGCTGTTGATGCTTTTTGGGTAACAGCTGTCCTTGATTCTGTAGCTGGGAAGGGATTGTTTTTACTAACTGCCCTGTGAAGAGAACTTACTAACACCTAACATGAAGTTTCAGAGTTACACACCAAGCAGCAGAGAATCTGGAAAATATAAAAGCTAAAACCCAAGGCATCACCCCCTCCTGGCCCGAGGGCTGTGCACCAGCCAGGTGAGCACCCAGCCCTTCAATGCAGGAGGGATCCCTTGCTGCTGCAAGGAAGTAGGGGCACCCTCCTTCCAAAATCTGAGCCTCTGGGGTCCTACTGCTTGCCTCTCTAAAAAGTGGCCAAGAAATCATAGAATGCTGGAATGATTTGGGTTGGAAGAGACCTTAAAGACCATCTAGTTCCACCCTCCTGCCATGGGCAGGGACACCTTCCTCTAGGTAGGATGCTTGCCTCAGGATTGCAGTTTCCTCAGGTTCTTCAGACAGAAGAACCTATAGGTGACCCATGGTTAGGAATAGTCCATGGGCACCCATAGAACAAGGAATAAGACAGACAGTTACTGCCATAGTTAATGATAAGAGGATGACAGAGCCTCCCCTGTAGCTCTGAGAGCCTTTAATTCAGCAATTGGCTCATGGTTTCAGAAGCTACTTAGAGGCTTATTCCAGTCTTAGTGCCTTGTGAGAGGCTGGGAGCTCAGTGTTGGGGGGCTCTGAGGCTCTGGAGTGTTAGTGGAGCCCTGGCTCTCTTCTCAATGGAGCACAGGAGAAGGTGGGGACAGTGGACTCCCTCTTCCTAGCAGTCTGCCCAGGAGTGGGAGGCTTGGAGTCAGTAACACAGACCCACATCTCACAGGAAAGTCAGCACAAAGCAGAGAGAAGCCCTGGGAAACAAGCTGTGGCTGAAGTCCTCCACGCCACAGAGTGTCCAGCCTGCAGGTATCAACCACATTTGGATACCAAAGACCTCTGCAGGTGTGCTGCCACCAAACCCCGTGGTGGCCAGAAGCAGCAGATGGACATCCACGAGGTGGTGCCAGACCAGTGTGAAAGGAGCTGGGTGTCCTGCGCACCCCCGGGTGGAAGTTCCTCACTTTTCCTTACTCACCATCTCAGATTCTTTGCTTGCCTGATTTTTTTGGTTGTTGTTTTCTTTTGGTGTGGTTGTTTTGTTGTTTTTATTTTTTTCTGGAGTTGACTCAAAGTTGGCTCCACACATGGAGCCACTCATGTTGCTTCAGGTGTTTAAGAGCCAAATCAACCCACTTATTGAAAACATGGAGTGTTTGAAGAGCTGGGGAAGAGAGGAGCTGCTGTGATGTGACCTAACTCCCTGGCAGAACCAGCTGCCAAGCACAGGCATGAGGCCACCATGGTGGGCAGTGGGACGTGGGCCAGGTGGGAGCTGTGTCTCACTGTCCATCGTGGGCCATGCAGCACCTCCAGTCTCAAGTGCTGGGCTTGTCAGTCCTGCCAGAAGAACAAGCTGCGTGGGCAGTAATTCTTCCCCAAAATGCTCTTCCAGACTGCAATGGAAAACTGTCATGGGCTATTAAATATGAAGCTCCTGAGCCACAAATCCTGCCCCAGTCGGAAGTGCCAGACTATTTATACACTCCCATGTAAGAGCCATAGCAGACCCTTGGCTGTCTCCATTGCTTTTTGAACATTTTCCAGTCCTGCTATATGCTTCCAAGACAGGGAGAGCAGAAATGTACTCCATGAATTATGGATGTGTAAAAGGTTGTAATGATGCTCTCCCTTTTACAGGCTCCTCTTTTCCAAATGATTTTTAACCTGCGCCTCTTGGACCATCTGGTAATCCAAACTCTCATTCCAGGGAGGGGGTAACTTGGGGCACATTATAAAGACTGTGAAAAGAAGAAAATAGGAAAAAACCACATTTGTCCCCATTCAATACCAGCTGCCATTTTATTGTCTGCTTACCCAGTGTCACAGATTGTTGTACAAATCTGAACTGCTGATGGGCTCTTTACCACAACGACCACACAGAGACGGAAGCTGTGAGCTGGAGGATTGGAGACAGGGATGGACACCAGCACGAAGGTTTTTCCCAGTCTGGATAGCTGAATCCCCTCCAAAATGGTGCCTCATTATCCACCATCCTCTCTTCTTGTGCCTCTTCATCCTCCCCAGTGGCTGGGAGGAGTGGGAGGAAGGCAGGAGGCAAATGGTGTGGGAGTACGGGAGGAGGGGACCGAGGTGGTCAGTCCTGGGGATGGAGCAGTGGTAGCCTGAGCCACTCCTGGTCCTGGGGGCACTGGTGGCAGTTGCAGCAGTGCTCCCCAGCTAGGCTCCCCATCCCACAGCACGTTGCAGCATGTCCTAAAAGGGCACATCCCCGTGCCTGCAAGCAGCATCTGATGGGGCAGGAGGTGAGAAGGGAGCATACATGCTTCCCCACTTGCTTCCCCTCCATCTCCCCAGCTCCTGGCAAATGCTAGTCCAGCTCCTGCTCTGCCTGGGAGCTCTTGCCCCCATCCCTGGGAGGCTGCAGGCAGGACATTGAACAGCCATGGCCCGTCCCTCACCCTCGGGGTTGGGGATAAGTGAGACCAGGCACCCAAGGCAGCTCCGTCCCCTCTGCATGGACCATGAGGAGAGGGAGGGGTGATGCACAGCAGGATCAAATGAGGAGCAAATTCTTGCTGCCCTAAGTAATTAAAGGCAGTGTGGTATCAAACCCTTTGGGGCCTGAACCCTTTTGTCCCACACTGACAAATTGGAATGGATAAACACCTCTTCCCAACCTCTCCCTTTGGAAATAGCAGCATGAGAGATGCCCCTGGGGCCCCAGCCCTGGCCATAGTAAGGTTTGCAGGGCCAGGGTCAGGGCTGTGGTGTGGCAAGATGCTTGATGAAGGCTTTGAAAGGCTTTGCCTTATCTGCTCATCCCCATCCTCGCCATCCATAATTGGTCCCACATCTTTGCACCGGGCTGAGATCCCACCACCCTCGGCCATCTGCCTGCCGGCCGCGCTACCGGTGGCCCCATTTCCCCCTTGCTCCATCCTGAGCACCAGGACTCAGTCTGCTGAAATCCCCAGCGAGGTGGGATTACCAGGCACTGTCTGGAGCTCAGATCACCTGGGTTTTGCAGTCTTGGGCAGAGGACAGAGCTTTGTGGAAAATAAAAATGGGATAGGGCTGGGAGTGCAAAATGGCTCCTGAGGCTAAACAGCTGATTTAGCTCCTTGAAGGCTTCGTTGCAGATGAATTGGTTTTGCTGGATGTTTTAGATCCTGCTTTGCCCTGCCTGGGCTGGGAGACAGCCACACTTCTCCATGCAGCTTAATACTTCAGGCATGATGGAAGAGCAGCTTAAGGACCCATTAGCAAGGTGGCTGGCAGCCAGGAGTGGATCCAGGCGAGGTGGGGTGGGTGTGTAAAAAGCATCATGGCACATAAGGACCTTTCATCTCTCCTCTGCCACATCTAGGGATGGGGTTTGGCTGGGCATTGAAAATAAGCTGGAAGAGAAAATGCATCAGGGCATCTCCAGCAACATCACATCAATCCCCTTGCCCGGGATGGGCTGGGAGCCCGTGACCACCCTGGCTCAGCCCAGCTAAAATTAAGGCCAATGGGAGTGGGCAGTTCTGGTGTGTTTGGGTTTTTCTCCAGCCTGTCAGGACAAACACAGATCCTTCAGCTGAATCAAGTCCTCACAGAACAGCCCTTGCCCTCCACCCACCTCCTTCATCTTTTTGCAAACCCTGAATTTTTCCCAACCTAGAAATGGAGACAATGGGGGGAGCACTGGCAGTAGCATGTGGAGGAGCTTTCCTGAGGTCCTCACCAGCTTTAGCCGTGCTTGATGACAAGTGCTTGCGTCTCCAGGGAGTGAAGGACTCACTGAGAAACCCTGGGAAGCAATCTTAAATTGCATCTACTGGGCAGAATGGATCCCCCAATCCCAATGAATCCTCTCATGGGATGTGGCTTTGTGAAAGCCATGGCAGTATCCACACCCAGGAGCAACAAACCCAGGACTGGAGAGAGAGCAGCCCTGATGATTTGGTCCCAGCTCCAGCCACACCATGCTGCAGGCCCCAAATGATGTGCTGCAGCCTGGACCACTACAGACCCCACAAGCACATCCAGGGGCTCCTCCAGCCCAGGCAGCATCCCAGGGCACAGGCAAAGCAGGAGCCCAGGCAGTCAGGGAAGAACAGGAAGCAAGATCCTTTATTGTACACAGTACAGAATGTAATGCAGCTTTGCAGGAGATACATAGCCCTGCTTGAATAAAGATATTTCAAATCAGTCCTCAGATTAACTCCTTCTGCACTGCAGACCTGCCACACCAAGCAAATGGTTAAAAACCTGTCCCCAAGGTGGGGTTCCCAAAACCAAATGCTCCCCATGGGTACAGGCACTGCAGCCACCATGGGGAGAACAACCAAGTCGTTGTAGAGTTAATCTTCATACTTCCCCAAAAAAAAAATCAGACCAAAAAAACCAACCAAAAAAAAAAAAAAAAAACCAACCAAAAATTCCAACCGAAGCTAACTAAAGGAGAGAAAAAATTCCTATACAGCATTTACAACAAAACAAGTAGCCTGGTGCAGGGGAGGCAGGTATGGATATATGAGTGGTGGACGAGTGTTAGGAGGTGCAGCGAGGGGTGGGGGGAGCTGGAGGGAAGTGGGGTATTGAGGAAGGGGGGTGGGGGACCCCCCATCCCTGCCCACCTCAGCCTTACAGGCCAGCTCCGAGGCCATGCCGAGCAGGGGAAGCACAGCTGAGCCAGTATTGGGATTCAGCCCTAGCTCCCCGGGAAAGAGGACTGGAGCAGTGAAATGGAGTGGACCAGATCCTTCGGCAGCCATCCCAGGAAGCCACGGGCATTGAGGGCTCCCCCTGCCACCAGGAAAGCCATGGGGGTGTCCTCAGGGGCTCCAGGGACAGCAGCCGAGCTGCAAAAAATAGCTTTGCCTTAAAATACAAAAAATCTACAAAAATCAGTTTAGAAACCTTTAGTATTTTCCTAAAACATCCCAAAAAAAAAACAAAAACAAAAACAAAGAGGGAGTTAGTGTCAGGGTCTCCTCCCCCAAAATGCAACCCATGGCCCATAGCCAGAGCTGGGGAGGATTGAGGGCACGGAGAGGATGCAGGAGGTTCTACGGGAACAACAGGTTATACGGGGAGGGGGCTCGGGAACAAGGCAGAAGGCTCCTCGGGGTTGGGGTAGGATGCTGCGCACATCAGCCCCGGGGTGCTGGCCCAGGCGGCCCCCCCGCATCCCTCCTCTCTGTGCAAATCAAAGCCCTTTCCACCACACAAGGCAGCTACGCGGATTGTGCTCGATGCAAAGCAGATTGTCGTGACAATTGGCTCAGTAGCCACGCAGCCCAGTCCTGGGGCACTGCCGGAGCCAGGGCCTGGGGAAGAGACTGCAACTTTAGGCTCCCGGCGCCCCAAGACACCACACTTGATGCATGGCAGGAGGTGCCAGCCGCGGGCAGTCCTGTGCACTAGCCCTTGGAAAGGAAGGGTGGGAATTCGGCGGCAACACACGTGGGGCGTTTTAAATTCCTCGAATTTGTGTGTGCACCCATGCTGTTTGTCGTTGGGTCGGTTTTTTTTTTTTTTCCTTAAGGACAGCCAAAAATATTCTTTAAGAAACCGTGTTTGCCCCAGGTGGATGCGCTAGTGCCAATGGCTCTGCCAGCCGGCCGAGTCAGTAGGCGAAGCCCTCCGCGTAGGGAAGGCTGCCGCAGGGATCCAGGAGGAAGGCCGGGCTGTCCTCGAAGTGTGTCAGGGGCACCGTCTCCTCCTCTGGCACTGGGCAGTCCGGCTCTGTCTTCAGGAAAGGGCGCTGGTTGTCGGGATAGGCCATGGAAAAGAGGGCGTCGGGGTCACAGACGAATTTATAGACGTACCGCTCGCCGGCAACCTGCAGGGAAGAGGGAGGGTGTGAGAGGTGCTCTGAACACTACCCGTGCCCTGGGGAAGCACCACACACCTCACATGGGACCTAATCCCTCTCCTGCCGCGCCCTGGGACAGCGGGGGACGGTCACACCCTGCTGTGGGGTGGCAGGGGCATCACTCACCTTCTGCATGATGCCCTTCTCATAGTAGTAGCGCAGGGAGCGGCTGAGCTTGTCGTAGTTCATGGCTGGTCGGTTCTTCTGGATGCCCCAGCGCCGTGCTACCTACGGGGAGAGAGGTGGCAGCCATGAGGGCTCCAGCCAGAGCTTGAACAGGGATCCTCAAAGGAAATGACAACTGAAATGCAGGCCTGTTTGAGGGGGCTGGGGCAGCTGGAGCGAAGGTGTCACCGTGGTCTGGGAGTGGTTCCCCGCCTGCCATGATAAATACTCCGGCTGTGACCACACAGCCACTGCCAAATCAGGGGCCAAATCAAAAGTCATTTCATTAGGGAAAGTCTGCCAAAAAAGCTGCTTCAAAATACCACAATTTCCATGCATGGCGCAAGAGATATTATGGGTAATTACCCACAATGCGCAGCTCGGTGCTGGCTACAGCTGCTCTCAATTACTCCCCAAACAGCTTCTTCCTGTGTGTCACCCTCCTGTGGAGCCGCATGGTTCCGGCACGGCAGCTTGCCAGCACGGAGCTGCTGCTGGAAACCCTGGGCAAAGGATGGGAGCAGCTTGGGAAGGAGGGAGCCGTGGCAGAGCGGCAGAACTCAGCAAGGCACAGCACACAGGCAACACCACCACGGCTGGTGACCACTGCCAGCTTCAGGAGCCAGAACACGCCAAGCCAAGAGGCAGTGGATGATACTAAATGCAAATTTCTACAGCTGACTGGAGAGTTGAGATACGTGTCTCGCCTCAAGTGCGAGTGGGAAGGCTCTGTTGCGTGGGAAGGATCCGGCCCTCTCCCGCATCCCCACAGGCACTCCCCAGCTCCAGGGCAGGACCTCTCATACCTCCTCAGGCTCGATCAGCTTGAACTCCATGCCCCGGCCGGTCCATGCGATGAAGTGGGCATTGGCAGGGTCATCCAGGAGGGTGACCAGGAACTGCCAGAGCTGCAGGGACCCGCGCCGCTGGTAGGGAGGGCCCTCACGGTACAGGGTGGGCTCCTGCTTCACTTTACCTGCTTGCACAAAGACACCTGGTTAAACAGCCTGGCTCTGCCCCTCTCCCAGGCTGTGTCACCAGCAGGAGACATGTACAACAACAAGGGTCATCCCTGTGCCGAGACACCTGAGCAGGATCAGGTCATGGGATGGGCAAGGGGAGAGGTGCTGGGGATGGTGCTGCAGGCAGGTAGGTGTCAGGTACAGAGATGGAGCATGGCAGTGATGCCAAGTTGCACGTGGGATGATGCTCAGCAGCTCTCAAGAGCACCGTGCCAGCACTGCTTGGCTTTATAAGCCAGGCACTGCAGATCCCAGCATCCCCACATCCTCCTCCATGAGCCCCGGCTCCTCTGGGGACAGATTCTTACCCTCCAGCCTCTCGGGTACCACGCATGTGTCATCAAAATACAATCGTGTGTCCTTTTCATATGAAAATCCTGTGGGGAAAAGACCCTTCGTGAGCATAGGGCCTCTCCACTACCCTGGCTGGACCCCAAGAAACCCTGGCTTGGCTGAATCCAGCTCTGACCTCCACAGCTCTGGGAGCAGACCCGTTCCCAGTTATTTCAGTGGCTGAGTTTGCACAGCTCTGCCCCCGTCACTGCTCCCAAACCCTATTAGCAGCTCCGTCAGGCACATTATCCCGGATTACACGGCGCTGCCGTGCCCTCCCAGCACGCTCACAGGGGCTGCTGGCTGCTCTTGGGGCTGCTGCCGGCGCACACGGCTCTCGTGGGAGTTTTCTGGGTGCCCAGGGAGTGCTGCCCACCCCAAGTGAGAGCTGGGATGGGGCCACGACAGGGGGAGAGCAGGGGAGTCACTCACCGTCATGGCTGTTGGGGAAGACGTTCCCCCGTAGGTACGAGGACTGGCAGTTAGGCACTTCTGAGGGGGAAATGAAATGACATTAAGGTTGGAAACCCTGTGGGTGCCACCACGGATTTGGCAGCGTATTCTTCACCCCAAGCATGTCCTGCAGTGAAGTTTGGGAACCTTCCTCCCTCCCCACGCTCCCTGGTCCACGACATCCACCCTCAATATTGGGGGAAAAAAAACCCAGTATGATTTGGGGTGACACTGGAATTTAGACTGGAGCATGGGCTAAGTCAGCTCGAGTTTTCATGGGCCTCACACGAAGGGAGGCACTGCTGCGCCTCCCCTACCATCTGCTTGGCTGTGCCACCCTCCATCCTGAGGTTGGGGTATTTTTAGGTCCTAAGGCGATTAGAGGATTTTTCCGTGATGCTGGTAGGGTCCAGGAGCCAGCAATCACAGCTGGCCCTAGGCCAGAGGCAAGGGGGGACCCGCCCGGCACTGTGGGAGACCCCAGGCTCCGGCTACGGCACTGCCCACACCACTGGCATCAGGTGAACACCTGCTCTATCCCTGGCTTCGGAAAAGGAGGAAAAAGAGGAAAGAAAAAGGCAAAGCAGTATCCTAGCACCACGGGAGCTCCAGGGTGACACAGCATCCACTGCCTGAGGCTCAGCCCTGCCCCTGCCGTGCTGATGGCAGAGATGCTCTGTTCCTTGGAGTGTCACTGGTGTAACCCCACCCAGCACCGGGCTGTCCCCTGACTCACACCCACCTGAGTCAATGCAGTAGTCCCGGGGCTCCTGCTTGATGCCCATGGGGGGCTGGAAGCTGTGGCCGGGGGGGCCGGGCAGGCCAGGGCCGCCATGCTCGTAGAGAGGGTCATGGTACTCCTGCTTGAATCCCTGAGGGGGCCGGGGGGCAGCAGGGCCCAGGGGCTCCGACAGCTGCCGGTGATAGATGGGGCGGCTGTCCCCCGGGACCCCGGCCTGCGGCGGGAAGGGGTGGCAGGGCTCAGACAGCTGCCTCTGAAACCTGGGGGAGAAGGACGTGGCATTACTGAGGAGCGTGGGTCAGCCCTGCTGCCGGCTCCCACCCCGAACCAGAGCTCCCTGACAGCTGCGTGCCTTCAGCCTGGGGTGCTCCCAGGGAGCACCCACAGCAGGCTGGGATGGCTCCTCAGAAGCACAGCCACCACAGGGGCTCATCCCACGGGGACTCAGCGGGGTGCTGAGAAGCCCTGTGCCCCTCTAAGCGCTGAGGACCCCAAGACGGAACGGCAGGGTAACACATGGGCCATCACAGTAAAGCACTCTGGCCTTCAGGTGTCTGGAAAGGAATGAGAAAAGGAACAAACACCCTCCCCAACACCCCTATCTCTGTAAAGCAGTAAAATCTGTCCCCAGCGTGGGGGGCAGGGGCCAGGGATGCTGTGCATGGGTGGGCGCTTACGCAAAGCCAAATCCACTCCGCAGCTCCAGCCGGCTGCTAATCCGCCTGCGCAGCTGGGATTAAACCTTGAACCCGGCAGCAGGGAGCACTATTTTCAGCTCCCTGGCGCTGCCACCACTGCTCCGAGAGCACGGTCTCCGCTGGTGGCGATGGATGAGGGACCATCTCGAGGGGGTGCTGCCACATCCCCTCGTCCTCCGGCACCTTGAAAGGTGATCTTGGATCTCCGTGCCGGCTCCTCTCAGCCGGCCTTGCACCATTTGGCTTTGTAACCGGAGCTCTCCCAGCTGCCGGGCTGGGATTACTCCATTTCCGAGCCATGTCCCTCTGCCCTTCCTGAATGAAACCCAAGCCCCGTGCTGGCACAGTGCTTCCCAAGGGGTCGCAGCCAGCCCCCTGCATAGCCTGAAGGTCACACGGAGCCCCGCTTTGCTGGGGAGGGATGCTTGCCTGCTGTGGGCACATTCCAAGGGCTTCCTTGGCCCCACTGTGTGGCCTTTGCCAGGCTGCCACATCTTGTCCCATGCCTACAGGGGTTATACGGTGGCTGTCATGGCAAAGGACACCCACAGGCCACAAGCAGAGCACCTACTGAGAGCACCCACAGGAGGGTGAGGGAAAGGAGTGGCAGAGCCTCCAGGGACGTGGGAGTGATGGGGAATGAAGCCACAGCTCGGAGAGGAAGGAGGGAGCAGCGGTCTCCCATCAAAGCCCACAGAATCATGGTGACACCATGCAGTGCATGGGGGAGCTCTGGACCACCCCGAGTGCATGTGGGCAGGACAGAGACGGTCACAGCTCCACAGCCCAGCGGGGCTTGGCTTGGGAGGCAGAGCTCCAGAGGGTGGGAATGAGGAGAGCAGAGACCTGACTCAGGACCATCACCTGTTGGAACAGGGGTGGATGCAGGAGTCAGCCTCTGCCTCCCTTGCCTTTCCCAAGAGGGAGGCAAAGGCTCTGCCCAGGGTTCAGGACCTGGAAGGAGCAGTTCCCTGTTAGCAGGAGAAAGAGCCACAAGACCCCAGGAGGAAGTGGCAAGTTTTGCCACATGGCACCGCAGGCAACAACATTTGGCCCACCAACTGCAACCGCAGCACGGGGACAAAGGCACAAGCATTTCTTTCTCCCCCACACTTTGGAACCACCGACCCACCCCAGGAGTCCCCATAAAGCCCCGGAGGACTGCGTGGTCACTGGGGGCGGGGGGGTTGCTGCCTTACCTGTGCTCTGCGGGGTATTGGTTCTCAGACATCATCTTTGGCATGTGAATGGGCGGGTGCGGCGGCCGCGGCACGGCGAAGGGCGGCTGCTGCCGCTGCTCCTGCAGCGCGTGAGGGGCCGGGGCAGCCCCATGGGCAGCCGCTGGCACGGCCGGGGCCGGCGGTGGCAGGGCCGGTCCGGGGTGCGCAGGGGACACCGGCGTGGCGGGGGGGGGTNTGTCGTAGGCACTGCCAAGGGAGATGGGCCAGGGGCTGACGGCGACCGATGATGGGGACAGCACCGCGTGGCACAGAGTCCCCCGGGGCTCTGCAGGCAGCGGAGGCCCCGTGGTACCTACCAGCAGTTGTAGAGGCACTTGTCCCCATAGCCGGCACAGAGAGCCTGCTCGTGGCTGCAGGATGACAGCTCCGAGGACGGGCTGGGCAGCTCCCGCTTGATCTTTGCCGGAGGTGGGGCGTGCAGGACCACTGCAAGGACACCGAGGAGGATACAGGCTCACCCACGGGGGAGAGGGCGATGGGAACGTCGCCCCTGCAAATCAGCTCTTTGCTTGGGAATAAAGTGCTGAATTATGCCCTGGGAGCACTCAGTAACTGAACCGGGGTGATACGGTGCCCTGCCAGACCCCAACACTGGTGAAGTGAGCCAGGCTGGCAGGGGAGGGCAGAGCTGGGACAGTCACAGCAGCCCAGCACATGGTTCTCAGAAGGGAAATCGCTCCCGACTGGGATCCCTAGAAGGGCAGAGCAAGGGCTGTGAGAGGGGTACAGGCAGCTCGACAACAGCCTTAGAGGAGACAGACACGTGCTGGCCACCAGCCCCTCGGTGAGAGGAGCAGAGCCCAGGCACCACAGGCTCTCAGTGGCTGCCTCCCTGAGACACGGAGCAAGGGCTGAGGGGACTTGACAGACTGGAGCTCCAAGACCTCATAAAGAGCAACCCACTCACCCTCACAGGGGCATACCCACTCCCAGAGCTTTTATCTGGGATCCACCTTCCCGCAGCCGAGGTGGTCCAATGGGCTCTAGTCCTAGGGTCCCACAATTGTATGAGCTCAAATGACAAACATCCCATTAAACCCAAATCCTCTCCACCCACTCCCAAGCTCACTTGCTATATATAATTATAAACTGAGTAATATACGCTTAAGCTAATTAATTTCTAAAAGCAGGCGCCCTAGGAAAGGGAAAGCGCCTCAGAGATCTGTACCTAAATAGTGCCTCAGAGGAGAGCCAAGACTAATCGGAAGTGGAGTATTAGCTTCATGCGAAGCCTAAACACAGCCCAGCTACACTGGAGAGGAACAAATAGCTCCAGGACAACTGTTCACAGCTTGCCAGGTAATTAGCTGCTCCCCTAATTTGTCAAAACCTTTAAAGAGCTGCTGACTCCCCTTTCTACCCATCCCCCCCTCGAAAGGCCTCAGTACAGCTGGTACCAAGGGCATAAACCCCCCCCTCCCCGAGAAGGATTTGAAACACAAAGCCCAGCGCTGAGCCAGCACAGCCCCCCACACGCCTTCCACCCGCTCCCAAGCCGGATTTATCCCACTCCTCCTTCCCCCCTCCCCAGCGAGGTTTTGCCACTCTCAGCATTTCCAGCCTTAAAAGGGGGCCAGCATGGTGGTGGCAAAGCACAGGCACCCCATTAGCCATGGGAAAGCAAAGGGGAACTGGCTTTGGAAGGGCTCCAGCTGCCTATCGCGGGCCTGGTTCTCCTGAACAAGCTCCGTGTTGTTGGAGCGAGTTGTTTTTCCGCCAGCCCTACAATGGGGTCTGGTTATTCATTGAAAAAAAAAAGCCTCCAGTCCCTGAGCAGGCACCACCCTCCATTCACAAACACTTCGTAGTGCTCCATTCATGTGGCTGAGGGAGGGAAAAAAAAAAAAGGAAAAATTTCCCCAGAGCTTAGCACTGCCATTCAAAAAAAAAGGGAAATGAGCCTTAAGATCCTAACAGAGACCAGCTGTCCAAGCCCGGACTCTGTGCAACGTTTGGATTCCTTACACAAACACGGCGGGGCCGGCCAGCGCTGCTCAGCACGACGTGCTCCTATGCCAAGCTCACGGCCAGCGAGGCTGGAGGAGCCCGGGGGGCACCGGGGCCAGTGCTGCAGCTTTTGGGGGGAAGGCGCTGGGTTTGGGTCCCAGCAGCGAGCAGCCAGGTGGGAGGAACTGCCCTGCCCCAGCGCCCAACACCTCAAAGGAACACTGGGTGCACGAGCGCTTTTACCCTTTCCGGCCCTGCCCTCGGCACTGTAATTAAAAGTTAAAAAAATATATATGAAAGTACTCAGAGGGAGCAGCTCAACTACAGACCGGGCCGCAGAAGATGCGTCGGCAGATCCACGCCAAGGCTGAGCCACAGCAGCAGTGAGGACACCCGTGGGTGCCTGACAGCCCCTCTGGGCTGCTTCAGCCTCCTGAGGGGGAAGGACCCTGGGGAGGCCGGGCAAGGGACCAGCAACACGTGCCACTGCTGTGCCCAGCCAGGAGGGGAGGCTCAGGCAAACCCTCCCAGTGCCCTACAAGCAGTCGACCTGGAAATGCCCCTAATGCCAACGATCAGACATCTCCCATGGAAAAGGGTGACACCGCAAAGCCACTCGAGGCCTT
The DNA here is from genome assembly GCA_013390105.1 of Tichodroma muraria. NCBI lineage: Eukaryota > Metazoa > Chordata > Aves > Passeriformes > Sittidae > Tichodroma > Tichodroma muraria. The sequence goes on from WAAG01033084.1 coordinate 32,377, forward strand.
GAATTCCCAGTGAATCCCTTGGTGGAGGACAGGGCAGGTTATTCCCACCCATCAGCATGATTGGACCTCCATGAGACTAAGCTTGGAGAGCACGGGCTTCCACTGAATGAGCCAAGGGAAAGGCAACCAAACCACCTCTTCCAGCCCAGGGACACTGGCACCCACTCAAGCTGTCACCTGGGAGCCGAGCTCTGCGCCTGCCCCTCCATCCCTCGGCACTACAGGACGCACCCAAGGTCACGCCAGGAGAGGAGTCAGAAATAGAAGCCAGGATCCTGCTTTCCTTTGTTTAAACAACTCTTCCTCACAAACAAACCTCCCTCTTTCATTCTGGTGTGCAAGAAACTCAGTGCCCTGCCCGTGGCTGTTGCCAAGTGCTGCCTGTGCAGGGAGGCCACAGGAACCCTGGGGAAAAAACTCACTTCTTGTGCTGCTCGATCTCCTCAGCACGATCCCATCACTTCCCAGGTACATAAACACTCAGTGGAGACACAGCACTGTAGGTACACCTTTGGCCACAGGACCACATTGCTGGTGAACTCTCACCCATGCCCAGCCAGGGGCGCAGTGAAAGCCAGCACGGTGAGCTCTGTGGAGTCACCACAGCCTCCTCACTCTCATGGAAGGATCCACCACTTCCCTGGACAACTTATAAGCGCTGAATCTGGCCTTTTTCCACTTGGTCCAGGGCACCAAGAACAATGCATCCCTCATCTGGAGTAGCCTTGCTTTCCTTACAGTGGGATTTCCTCCCCAGCACAGCGACCCACTGCCCTCCAGATTACTTTGCTACCAAGCACCAACTTTTAGACCCTGTGTACCAGGGATCTTGGCTACAGAATTGGGAACACAGAGTGGGCAGTAGCAGAGCTGCAGGCAGCTGTGAGGGGGTTTTAGCAAGGCAAGAAGGATGCTGCAGTTCTGAGCATCTCCAAGACTCCACGTGGCACATGCAGCAATGTTCCCCATTGCAGTGGGGTCCAAACTTGAGCCTGGTTTGCCCCTTTTTGCTGCTGTGCCAAGGAAGTTTGGCCCTGGGAATGCAAGGTGGGGCACAAGACTGAGGTTTGCTCAGGACAAGAGAGCAGAAGCTTCCTCAGGGAAAAGGCGTGAAGCCACACAACTGCAAAAACAGAGTCCAACACAGGTCCACAAACACCTGTAGGGACTAAGGAGGGATTTACCTTTCCCCAGAAGCACATGGATGCTGAACTCCAGTGTGACTGCCAGCCCAGGAAGGCAGCATGTCCCTGCTAGTGAAAGCTGGGTGCAGACCGCAGCTGCACCAGAGCTGTCCTTCTCTCCCTTTCTACGTGGCACACGGTTCAAAACTGGAGTTTCTCTCCTCTGTAAACTCTCTAGTGCAGGGATGCAAAAGCTGGGCTTCCCATTCCCCTCTGCCTTAGTCTGAGTCCCTCCACAGCCAGCACTGCAGCAGCAAGAGAGACCTTTGCTTTCTCTCCCCAGGAAAGCTAAGGAAGGTTATTGCTGCAGGCAGATCTTTCAAGTGACAAAGTCGTCTCAACACCAGGTCCACAGGCTGAGCTGATCAGAACATTTTAGGAGTCCTGACCAAATAAACACATTTTTCTTCTTCTCCTCTTTTTCCTGCATCACCCAGAAAACTTTGTCTCTCCCCTCTGAGCTCTTCAGGTTACAAGGAAAAATAGACTGCCAAAAGGCACTGGAAACAGCTTCAGCTTCAAGAGGCACCCTCCCACGCACACTGCAGTTTCTACTGCTCCGAGCAAGAGCTGCTGGGCTGTGCTGGGGATGTCAACAGACCGTTGTGTTTCTGACTCCGGGCTCGCCTTTTATCTCAGGGGAGACAGGGGAAAAAAACACATCTGAAACTTGGGCTGTCTGGACCGGCTTAATGGCAAGCTTCCCACTCCGAAGTAACCAAAGAGCAATAATTAACATGCATTTGCTGTCGGAGGAGATACCCCGCTGCATGCTGTGACAAAGCTGGAATGAAAAATCTGTTCGACTGCAGGCTAAATTTGATTTCCTTCGAGTTCCGTAGCTGTCTGGCTCAGCAGCAAAAACCCAGCCACCGACACCAAGCTACTACTTGTGTTTGCCAGGTAACAACTCAAAAACATCCTGATTCCGCCCCCGTTCTCCCCCGGCCGACCCTGCACGCCATTCCCGGGCCCCTGCCCTCGCCACCAGCCCGCTCTGGCGACCCAGCACGGCTCAGAACCAACTCTCGCTCTTATGCAATTCACGAGGGACTGCATTTTCACTGGCCTCCTTTTAAAGACGCTCGCTTGCCAGTGATTAATGCTGCTTAAAGCGGCTCAAGTTTCACCGCTCAGGCTCGCTCTTGCCAACAGCGCCGGGCCAGCACTCTAAAAAGCTCTAGAAACTGCAGAGATTGTGGCTAACCAAGCAGCCCAGCACGGGTTATCTCTTCCACTTGAAAAGGAAAAGGAGTATTCAGAAGCGAATCCACCTCACTACAAACAAGCATCACGTCTCAGAGGAACCCAGAGAGCAGTTTAGGGGTATTTCCACGCATTCGGCCATAATTTTCCCCGTTAACAAAAGACAGGACGTTGCACATTTCATCTGGATGAACCCAAACCACACGTGCTTTCTCCCAAAAGCCCACGATTTCACGTTTCAGCCCCAGGAACAACTGCTTTCCCAAGGAAGCAAATCCAAACCCAGTGCAAATGTTTGCACAGGCACCCAAACATCTACCCCCAGAGAACAAAAACCCGGAACAATCACTTACAGTTGTCAGACTGGAAATCTGGGACAAATTGTTCGTCATCGGGGACCTGAGCTAAAAAAAACAAACAAAAAAGTGGGTTTATGGCATTTTCAGTTCTCAAAAAGATGCTCGCAGAGAGATTTCACATGGCAAAAGGCGGAGGTGAAGACTTGCCTTCAGCTAGCCAGGCCTCTTGCAGCTGGCTGAGATCCTGGAAGAGTTCTGGAACAGAGTGAAAGACTTATGTGCTCCACAGAAGAATAAGTAAAACTGCCATTATTTGCAGGATTATTTCTAAAACAACGAATGCGAGGCAAGCGGCCTCCGGGGCCGTAGAGAGGCCACGGCTGCCCGGGCCAGCCCTGCCTACCTTCCGAGTCATGGGCCAGGTCAGTCTCCAAAAACTTCCTTTTCCTATCAGACCCCGGCCGGCCTCGGCCCTCCTCTGTGCAGGACTTCTGCAAGGAACAGGGTGACAGCTGCCCATGAGGGTGGCAGCCCTCAAGGCTGGGGGTGCCCCCAAGGACAAGAGGGGCACTCCCAAGGATGAGGGGTGGGTGCCCCAAGCATGGGGAAGGGGTGCCCCCAAGGTCGGGGAAGAAGGTGTCAACAGGGATCAGGGTGGGCAAACTTACCCCGGGGCCCATGAAGGGAACCTGCTGGTCGTAGAAGCCGTCCATGGTGCGGGCGACGCGGGCAGTGCCCCCGGCCCGCTCAGCATCGACGCCGGCCCGGGAAGGGGGGTCCCGCCCGGGCTCCGGCAGGTGCGCGGCTGGGGGTGGAGGGGACGGGGAGGGGGAGGGGTCAGACCCAGGCCCCTGCCACCCCCGGAGCTGGCTCGGTG
>WAAG01033084.1:36302-63599 GCA_013390105.1 Tichodroma muraria
CCCGAGCCAGCGGCCTCCGCCGCGCCCCGCCCCGCGCCGCTTGTTTACCCTCGGCGCTGGCCAATGGGTGCCGCCGCTCTGCCGCCCGAGCCATCTGATTGGCTGCAGGGCCGCTCCGCGCCCGCCCGCGCGCCGCTCCGCCGAGCACCATTGAGAGCGGCCGAGCGGGCGGGGGCGGAGGCGACCAATGGGTGCGCGGCGATTTGCCTGGCCCCGCCCGGGACGTTTTTCATTCATAAAAAAATAGAAGGGGGAAAAGACTGACGGGTGGGGCCGGGGCAGCGCAGGATTTAAAGGGGCCGCGGCCCTTTGCAGGAGCGGCGATGGGGGTTCAACGGGCGGCCTTGGGGCTGGGAGGGTTGGGGGGGGAAAACCCTCGGGTCCGCGTCCAGGGTGGCGAGGAAGGACCGGGCCCGTGCACATCGTGCCCACACAGCAAGCCAAGCAGACAGTATGGATCTTGGGCCTCAAAGGCCGTGGGGTCCCTTCTGCTTTCTTGGGAGGTGGTTTCACACGAGCAAGACGGCGTCACACGGGACCCTCTGCGAGCCCAGGGCTAACCCATGCCTGAGTATTGATTTCGGCAGCCTTTCCCTGCAGGCACCCTGGAGCCAGGGTTGCCTTTAAAAAGGAGCGTGGGAAAACGGTCCCCACCTGCAAGGGCTTTGGGGCCACGGATCCCTCCAAGTAGATTTATGGACACACACCCTTGAAGGCCACCAAACGTCCCGGAGGTTTGGGAATAAATTTAGGACAGAATGGTGCTGCTGGCTGCCTGCCAGGACCCCCACTGCAGCATTTCCCTGCTAAGTGCCTCAGTTTCCCTGCCTGTAACAAGGTGGTGAGACCTGCCATAGGGACCTGGCAGTGGCTGCTCAGGGAGGACACAGCAGTTGGCACAAGATAAATGGGCTGTGTGGAGGCCTCACGTTGTTGTGGAGGGAAGACTAGGAAGTTATTGCTGGAGAAGGCAAAAACAAGGTGTTTGGTTACATAGTGCACATCTCAGCTTAGGAAGGAGAGGAACCTTCTGCTTGGATCCTGGGAAGCTGCCCAGGGATCAGGAAGCCTGTCGGTACAGAGGTGTCCTGGCCAGCTTGAAATCCTCAGGTCATGGGCTCGTCAATGTCCTGGGCGAGCTGCCCGGCATGCCTTTTTGCTGCTGGTAGGAACTCCTCTGGCGGTGCTGGGTTACTAATGAGCTCCCAGAGTCCTTCCAGGGCCACCTCCACCCCCCGGGGATGACGGTGGTCGCGGCAGGTAGCTCGGCTGCCATCGTGTCCCGGGTGGAATGGTGGGGGGCGGCTGGGGGCAGGAGGACAGAGGGCACGGGGTGTCCTTGCTGCCCGGAGCCGCTCCCGGGGGGCTCTGCAGGCACTCGTGCTCTCACTTCCCCTCTGCACAAAGGCAGGCAGGATTAAATCACTGCAGGTAAAATTAGCAGATGACACATGGGCGGGCGGGTGGCAAAACCCGGGCCGGGGAGCACAGCGGGCAGTGGGGATGAGCGGGGTCACTGCAGAGCTGGGGGGCACGGTGGGCAACCCGGGCCAGCTGCAGATCTGCAGCGTCTGGGGGCTGCTCAGCACCCCTGGGACACGCAGAGGTGACGAGGCCGAGTGCAGCCACGGCACAGGCGGGTGGGAGGTCACAGGAAGAGCCAAAACCCCTGGAGAGACAGGGCTGGGGCGGGAGGGGGGGGGAGATGGTGACCGGTGCCTGCTAAATTTAGACCCCACTGATGAAAAAAAAAAAGAATTTTTTTTTGCAGGCTCCAAATTTAGCCGGATGCAGCTCCCACTGAGCACCACTCCACCGCGCTGCTGCTGCCAGCACCCCTTCAGCCCCGGCATCCTGGAGCGGGCACCGTCTCTTTTAGTCCCCAGAGGTGGGGACGCCACACCTGGCCAGGAGTCACCCCCATGCAGCCCAGGACCAGCTGAGGGGTTCATGACCATCTTTATTGGAGGCAAGCCCACAGCAGTCCAGGTGTACACGGCAACACGCGCTACGCTACGGACACCATTCCATGCAGGCTACCACGGCTACACACACAGAGGGAGGAGTGGGCTGAGGCTCCTGTGGCAGTGGGGCTCCCCAGCTCTCAGGGGTCCCCCAGTGCAGCACTGGCACCAGTGCCTGAGGGCTCGTTTGGGGGTTTGGTTCCATCCCACGCACTTGGGAACTGGGCTGAGCTGGCACACATTGGGGAATGGGGGGGATCAAGGCCTCGGGTACCCCTCAGCTGCATGGCTTATTCCTCCCGGGAGCCAGGGACAGCTGGGCTGAAGTCCCAGCTTCTGTGGGTCCCTCCTGGGCTCGGGACCTTTGCACCATCAGACTAAGGAGGTCAGGAGCTGGCAGGCCCATTGACCCATGCCTTTGGCAGTGTGGGAGCAGATTGGAGCTGGGTCCCCTGGGAAAGGTGGCAGGAATCATCTCCCTGGGCCTCAGAGGGGACGTCTGGGTTGGAGCCTGGCAGAGTGGTGCTGGTGTATCACCGTCCCACTGGCCCAGAGCGGTGGCCCGTGGGCTCCCTGTGCCTGCAGGACACAGCTGAGTGTTCACCCCCGGATTTCAGCTGCTCACCCCTGGCACTGCCAGACCCAAGGGTGCAGGCACAGGCACGATGCCCTCCTGCTTCCCCGGCTCTGTCACCACCGACAGCAAACCACAGCAGAGACCCCAGTGCTGCTCTTTGCCCGGAGCCCAGCAAACTGTGACAGGGGGCAAGGAGCAGGAAAACCACTGCTGATTCCATTCAGGCTCTGGGATAAAGCCCTGGCTTGAGGCTGAGTGGGCAGGGAAATGGAACCAAACCTGCTGGCCTTGTGTGTTGCCATGCCACAGAACAAACCTGTCGCCCTCCCGCTGGCAAAGCTCTGGAGATGGCGGAGGTGTTTTCTCACCTTCCCCCAGAGTGGAGCTGTGAGGCACTGCTGCCCTTGGCAAGGGACTGGGGAAATGGAGGCAGCTGGTTCGTGGGACCTGGGGTTTGTTTGGCCTTGCTCCATCTGCTACTCATAAACAGCCACCTTGGGGGACAAGGAGGAGGAGGAGGAGGGTGGATTTATGCCCTGCGTGCCTGTGTACGCAGGTCACAACCAGTTCCCCTCCAGCTCGCTCTTCACTCTGAAACAGTGATGGCAGCACCCTCTGCCAGGGGAATGCTATTGAATGGGGACCTGCAGCATCAGGAGGGACTGAGTGGGCACTGGGAAACTGGGGAGGACGGGGTGACCTGTCCCCCCAGCCCTGTGGCAGGGACATAGTGGGGACAAGCAACAGTTTTCCTGCCTGCGGTGACATCCACGGGGCACACACCGCTTCCAGCTTGCTCCCAGCAGCACAGGAGCCTCCACCAGCCCCAAGTGGGCTGCCTGGCAGCAGGGGTGATTCAGGATCTGGCTGTATCCTGCACGCAGGCCCACTGCTGGAGGCACTGGGTGACTGCAGAAGCAACCAGCAGCCCTTCCCATGGGCCAGTCTTTCCAACTCCTGGCTCCTGGGAGTACATTCAGACCACCACAAACTCCATGCATTCATCTGTTTTCTGGTCCCTGTGCATCTTGGAGAGAAGCTGCATCCCCCGATGTGTCCATCCATGGGTGATGCCACCAAAACCTGCCTGTGCATCCCAGTGGGCCCCAGCAGTCATGCAGGCAGCAGCATCTGTGAGGCTTTTTGGATTTGGAGAGGGTTGTGGGGAGACCTGGCCACACAGAAGCCGAGGTGCAATCACTCTGCCCCACTCCCTGCAGCCCAGGAGCATCAGAGGCAGCCCCTGTCACACAGGGAGAGCACCAGCTTGGCAGAGCACATCCAGAGATGTGTAAAAGGTTCAAGAAGAGCTTCTGGATGTCTGTCCCCAGGGTCTCCAGCCCCCAGTGCAGGCTGACAGACTTTAGGAGAAAGGAAAGTCCATGTGGAAGGAGGTGCCATGGAGAACAGCCAGCAGAGAAGGGAGGTGATGTCTGTGTCCAATCTGGGCTCCTAAAAAGGTGACCCCCAGAGTCCCTTTTTTGTCCAAAGTTTGCTAAATAAATACATAAATATGAACACAAAGCCCAGAGCTGGGGCTGCTCCCCCCAAAATCCCTTTTTTTGCCATTTTCCTGTAAAAACACAGTCTCCTTCCATCCACCCCACGCTTGTCCCTGTGCACTGTCTGTCCCCAGCCTGTCCCACATCTCGTGGCTCACTGGGCTGGCAGCAATGGTTCTTTGCATCTCTCTTAAACCCCACAGCCCAGAGGGGAGTGGCCGAGATGTCTCCTCTAGGCTAAGGAAATAAATAATTTCCTCCCATTGCAAGGACTGGGGGACAGAAAGCCAGTGCAGTGAGACATCAAGTGGTCTTCAGGAGGATGATAAATAAATAAATGGAGCTTAGTGCTGCCTCAGGAGCACATTCACTGGCAGCTTGGCTGGAGGGTACTTAAATAAAGGGGAGGGGAGAAAAATCCCAGTCCTAGTGCTGCTCCAGCAAACGTGCTCGCTGGATGCCAGCCTGCCTTCTCCCCCTTCTTCCATCCCAACTTGAGAGGATGCTTCTGGTGATCAGGAAGGAGCCTACAGGATCTTCTCAGGAAAAATAATCCCCACTGGGCTTGGAGGGGGAGTTTCTGTCCCCACGGCAGGGTGGGGATTTGGGGACCCCTGCATCAGGCAGGTGGCTGGGATGCCGAGTGCCTCCAGGCTGTGGATCCTTGGCTGATGCTTTAATCCCGAGTTCAGTTTCTCCTCTTCAGGAAGAAGAAGCTGCTCTTCTGGGGGGGGCCCAGCAGCATGGGCACTTGGCTTTTATGTGTAATTTTGACCTAAAAAGAAGCAGAAAAACCCAGCTCAGTAAGAGGGTCCTGAGCCCTCCCAGGCACCCTCCAGCCCCAGGACCCTCAGGAGTGACCCCACAAAGCTGGGAGCAGCTCAGCACTGGGGTGAAGAGCTCTGGAATCGTGTCCAGGTAGTGCTGGGATGGAAAGAGGAATGGGGGGGGGACCCTCCTGCAGCTCCCCCAGGGAGGAACGCTGCTGTGCCCATCCATCAAGGAACGGGCGTGCCATGAGTCCCGGGGCCAGCTCGCGGGCACAGCCACAGCTGGGCGGGCTCTGCGGCCACCCACGGCAAGCGCAGCCGCCTCCCTCCAAACCCAGCGGCTTCGCCTCCAGGGGCCGAGGCTGTCCCACCCTGCTGTGCTGCCAGCCCCTCCTGCCCCATCCCGACATCCTGCCAGCCCCTCCTGCCCCATCCCGACATCCTGCCAACCCCTGCCCGGCTTCCCGCCCCCTCCCTGGGCACTCACGGTGCAGGACGGCTGCATCCAGGGCTCCCCATCCACCTGCATGGGCAGCAGCTTGGACGTCCTGCAAGGCACAAAGAAGAGAAGGGCGGTGACACGGCTGTCAGCTTTCACTGAGCTGGCACTCAGCTGTGAAGGGGGCAAATACCTGATGATGACAGAGGAACACTGGGCCAGTCTCTTCCCTGCACTCTTCAGCCCCGTGTAGATCTGCCCCATTTCCATCGCGCCTTCCAGCCCCACCACTTCCAGGAGATGGTCGCTGAGGTCTGCAAGAGAGAGGGATCTGAGCTGCTCCCCCCATCCCCAGGTATCCCCCACCTTCTGCCCTCATTGGAAACCTCAGGGCCAGTACACCAGGGCTGCTGGCTGTCCTGAAAGGCACAGAGGGGCTGGTGGCACTGGGGATTTATCCCGATGTCCTCTGTGTCCCGAGACCCCCAAACTGGGTGTTGCCAGCTCTGGGCAATGCTGCTGTCCAAAATCTTTGGAGCAAAAGTACTCCAGGTGTGAAACCACCTGGGTCTGGATGGCTGCATGGTGCCAGCCCTGATCCCCACTACCCTGGGACTGTTTGTTTGCAGTGTATGAAATGATGACACCCCTTGCCTGGGTGCCCTGGGGTGCTGCAGCTCCCCAGAAGCCAGCACACGTGGCACAATATCTGGTCAAATCCCAGGGTATCGCCTCTTTTCACAGCTCATCCTGCTCTGCTGGGCCACCAGCAAGGACACCTGACAATGGCACAGCTCTCTGCTCCGGGGCCCTCTTTCACATACACCCCCTATTACCCCTGAGAAATCCTCCGAGCCTCCCAAACCCTCCCTCCTACCCACCCACGAGTGGGCATGTCCCCAGGGTACCAACCCTGCTGTCCCCTGCAGGTCCTTTGGGGCTGGCTTGTGCTCTATCCCACTCCCTGCTGCCTGTTGCTTCTGGCTCGTGCAGCAAGGGACAGACAGTGACAGGCTGGGATGTGACACTGCTGTTCCGGCAGCCACATCACAGGGGGGCTGATTCTCACCCCAGCCCCAGGCTGTGGGAGCTGGTGGGTGGAAAACCCAGGCACACTGTTTATTCTGCTGGCTGCTTTCTACCCCACTGCTCCCCACTGGGGAACGCTGCCAGCGCTTTGGGCTGGCCCTGCCCACGGGGGTGGCTCGGGTGGCCTCAGCAGTGGGTGAGAGGGCTCAGTGTGGGTCCTGCTGTCCCCAAACCCCACATCCAGGCTGGCAGCGCTGTGCTGGAGCCTGGGAAGGTGCTTACAAAAGCCCCTTGGCGCCAGCTCTGCCGTTGGGTTCCAGCTCTTCCTTTGCCATGTCGCGGGGTCACCCCTGCACCCCCGGAGGACACGGAGCTGACAACAACTCCTCCAGTGCTGCTGCTCCAGAGGCGGCGGGTGCCCAGCGCCCCTGTGCTGACCCCGCACTCCCCTGCTGCCCACCACTCACCCTGCACGCAGAACTTCAGCTCCTTGGCATCGGTGACCACTGTGCCGGGCAGCTTCTCCGGCGCCTTCTTGCCCAGCCGGTTGTACCCACGCTGCCTCTTGGTCTCGCCCCACAGGTTGGAGCCCCCGTACATGCTGGGGATGTTGAGGACGGCGATGCCCTCCAGGGACGCGTTGCTCAGGTCCAGCAGGGTCCCGTCGCACTGCGGGGTACACGGGCGGTGTCAGGGGCTTGGGGGAGCCGCGCCCACCACGCGGAGCTCCCCCGCCGTCCCCGCCGCAGGAGCGTCCCCGCTGTCCCCGCCGGAGTGTCACAGAGTGACACTGGATGGTCTCCGGGGAGGGGGGGCACGGGCAGCTCCAGAGTGGCTGGGGCTGGAGATGCAAATACCCTCCCACTTTGCTTTCCTAGAGTGATTGGCAACTCCTGGACGATCCTCGTGCTGCTCTCCCCTCTGTTTCCATAGAAGTTTTACTACAGGTCCCAAATGGCAGTTTCAGAAAAAGCAAATTCCTAGGGGATCACATAAAACTTTAAAACTTCGGCTAGGCTCAGTGCTGTGACCCAAAAGGGGAGGCAACCTTGACCCTAAAGCGACTTCCACTCAAGGAGTTCCAGCACCTGCTTTCCCCTCTCTCCTTTTCCAAACTGACTCCAAAGGACTGGGAAGTTTGGCTGCCCAAAGAGTAGCTCAAACCAGTTTGTCAAGTGCCATTTGGAAGCTAGAAACGAGGCTGGAAGGAAATTAGGGGAAGGTGTCAGAGGGAAAAATGTCATGTTTTGGAGAGCGAACCACAGCACAGCACACAGAACTGGCATCCCAGGCTTCGCTGTCATGCAGCAGGACTGCCTCAGCTGAAAATTCCCTGTAAAAGTTAAAATATCCATTGCCTGCAGCTTTCCCACAAGATTGAAAGCACCAGCCATGGAAATGCATTTAACTTCAGATCTTCTCACGCTATCCAGACATGGATCCCCTTCCTAAATACTTCTGCTGAAAGCAGCCACTTTTCCACCCAACTTGAATTTCTATAAAGCATTCCTATTTTCCTTGAGGCATTTGCTCTTTACCTGCCACTCTGCTCCAGCAAATCCCAGCACAGCTTTTTCCTTGCATTTGGGTGACGCAAAGGCATCTCTGCCCTCACTTCTTGCACTTAGAGGAAAGAAAGGGGCTAGTAAGCCCCTTCTGCAGCTCCAGCTCTGGTTGTTTTCCTTTAGCAAAGGTCTAGAGTTTATTTTTACCACCCCCTCTGCCCGTGCTGAGGGCACCAACCCCATGTATGCAGAGCTGGGCGCTCACACGAGCGAATTCCTCGGTGTGTCAGATCCTTTCTGCCTCCCCTGGTGCTGCGGGATCTTATTTTTAGCCTCACATTGAAAGCAAAAAAGTAGGAATCTTTTGGTTTGGGAGGGAAGAGCTGTCTCTCCAAGGCTTGGAAAGGATGCTAATCCTTTCGTTCTCAATACATCTTAATGATATCGTGATTTGTAGGAAGAGAAAAGACCTCTATGCTCTGAGCAGTGTCTACCAAGCGAGAGGGCTCCGACTCCTTGTGGGATGGACAACACACCTCGAGCATCATCCCCAGCCACAGGCACCTCTCCCACCTGCCAGCGAGGCAGCGGGTGCCAACCCAGCCACGGTGGGATGGCAGCGAGTTGGCTGCCAAGCATGCAGGATGCTGGGATGCTGCAGGAGAGCCTGTTCCTGCCCAGAGCCGCCCACGCCTGCCCACAGCCGCGGGCAGGAGCGATTCTCCCTGCAGAGCCCTCCCCAGTTCGTGCCAGCGAGCTACAATGGGCCCTTTGAGCAGGGGCAGCTGACGGCGCGCTGGCAGCGAGGCTGGAAGGAGAAATTTGCAGCTGGGGGAAAAAGCAAATTCATTTCCAGGAGTTGTAGGGGGAACGAGTGCCAATTTCCAAAACAAAACTGCTATTTCTCTGCAAGGCTGACAGTTGCCTGGGAGCTGGAGGGAGGACAGGCGGCTGCTTTCAACTTCAAATGCTGCGGGATTAACACTTTCCTGGCAGTGGGCTCAGCTGGTGGGGACGCGCACTTGGTGGGGAGCACCCCGAGAAGGAATGGAGGGGCACCCTGTGCCCATCTCCAGCAGCATTCAACTCCACAAACACAGACTTTTATCCACCCTGGGACACTGCTGCACGGATGGGGAAGGGGGTGAGATGGTTGTGACGCTGGTCCTGCCCCTTCCCACAAGCTTCCAAGGGTGCAGCTACCCACCCCAGGCTTTGGGAAGGGAAGAAACTCCCTGTATAGAAACAGGCATCAAAACCCCTCTGCCCGTGGCCACACGTCTGCAGGGCCAGCTCTGCTCTCTGCCCACCACCTAGGGAGCACCCTGCAACCACCACCTGCTCTGACTCCCACCACCTCTTGCAGCAAGTGCTATTTTCTCCCCTAACCCTCCAGCCTAAGTTATAAAAGGGTGGATTATCCAGAGATAGGGAGAGACGGAAGTTTACAGCCCAAATCCCCAGCGCCAGCGCGGAGAAGTGACAGCGCTCTTAGCAACCACGCGCCCTCCTCCCAGCTCTAATTAAAGGCTGTTTCCATGTCATCCAATGAGGGCTGGGAGCAGCGTGGAATTTACAGGGAGAATGTTCCAGGCATGCTCTCAAATACAGCTGGGAGTGGGGAATACAGGATTATTCTTCTGCCCACAGCTGGCTGGCTTTGTAGCAAGCACTGTGTGGTGGAATAAGGGGTCCTGCCAGCCACCACGTCCTTCTGCCACAGTGAGGGGTCAAAGCCATGGTGGCAACCTCTCCCCAAACAGCTGAGGGATCCACGGGCAACAGCTCCAAAAAGCCTTTGTGCCATGTCTAGAGCCAGAGACCATCCCAGGAAACCCACCTCAACCTCAACATAGTCATGGAGCTTCTTGCAGGTGGCTGCAAAGGTCTCCGATGTCCCGAATTCGAAGTACCACAGCTTGTTCTTCATCCTGGGGCACAGAGACACGTGAGTATCCCACTTGGAAGCAGCATCTTGCCCCAGTCAGCAGCAGGATGGGCTGCCAGAGACTGTCTGGAGCTGCTGTGATGGGGACATGAGCCATGGATGAGGACACAAGCCATTGTGGAGAGGGACCAGCGGCATCCTGGCCCTAGGGAGTTGTGTGGTGGGACGGGGGGTGTGTCTGGGGGTTGGGGGGCTGTCAGAGGGTGGCTTGAGCAGACCTGGCTCCGACACCCATCAGAGGGGGAGGATGGGGGTGCTGTGTGCTCCCTAGGCATGGGATACGCCGTCAAGAGACAGGGCACCCTATGGAGGGGGTGCCTCACAGCTCAGCAGCCTCCTGGCACCCCGCTAAGCAGCCCCTGACCGTGGCTCATTCCCTGCAGCAGCTGCTGAGCCAGGCTTGGAGGGGGAGCTGTAAGCTGTGAGAGGCTGTAAGCCGAGAGGAGCTGAACTTGAGGGCAGAGCCACTTTGGTCCACTCGGGGCTTTTTCCAGCAGGTATTTCTAAACCTGGGGACAGGGCTCACAAGCCACGGCTCCTGCTGCCATTGCCCCATTTCCATGCGCCCTGAGCACAGTGGGAACGAGCTGTGACCTGCTGCCTGCCCTGCCCTCCCCGCCTGGCCTGCTCCTGCCTGTCCTGGAATTCCATGCTAATTATAAAGCATGAATGAACGTAACTGAGTGTGTGGCCAAGTTTGAGCAGCCTGCCACATCGCACGGGACTTGAAGCATCCCAAACCCCCACCATGCCTGGTGGCCCTGGACCCCCACCGCGGCTGGTACGTGCCCTGCCTGTCCCCTAAGGCTGGCCAAACACCAAATCCTCTTGGTGTGGTGCATGGCAGTGGCAGGGATTCCCCCCCACACCCAGCTCTCAGGGCGGCCCTTGGGGAGCCCTTACCTGCTGTTGAATTTCTCAGGGTGTTTTTCTCGCATGATGTGAAAGCGGTGGGCGATGGAGGCATCCTGTGGAGAGCACAGAGACATCAGTGGCACGGCAGAGAAACAGAACCCCCACCTTGTGCCCCCGTGGGCACACGCCAGGACAGGGGAGCTCAGCTCTCCATGCTTGCCACTGGTCCCGGTGGCACAATGACACGGTGTCATTGATGATGACATTGATGGTCCAAGGTGATGGAGGGATGCTCTCAAATACAGCTGGGAGTGGGGAATACAGGATTATTCTTCTGCCCACAGCTGGCTGGCTTTGTAGCAAGCACTGTGTGGTGGAATAAGGGGTCCTGCCAGCCACCACGTCCTTCTGCCACAGTGAGGGGTCAAAGCCATGGTGGCAACCTCTCCCCAAACAGCTGAGGGATCCACGGGATCTCCCCGAACAGCTGAGGGATCTTCTGACTTCTGAAGAGCCAGGCTCTTCCCAAAGCTTGTTAGGTGAGACATAATTAGTGCACTTGGCCTCCTTCCCTCATCACAGGGAGTCTGCATGGAGGGGATGACGAGAGGGGAGGAAAGGCAACCAATGGAGCAGTGGGGCTCTGGGGACACCTCAAGACCCTGCACCCTGACAGCTCCCCTGGCAGGATGGCAGCTCTCCTGAAACTCATCACAACCTCTCCTTATGCAGAGTGTGAGTGTTTAAGCCCAACTCAGAAGCTGTCACCAAGTGCCACCTGCATTAGCTGGAGCCAATGTAAACCCAGAAGCATCCTGCAGTGCTGCAGGTGAGTGACCCATGCCATGTGTGGCACCCCTGGCACAGGAAAAACTGCTGTAAGTCCCTGGGAAGAGAAGAGCTTCCCCCAAAACACTCCTGCTCTCAGGACTGACCCCCAGCACTGGGGGAAACCCCCATGGCACAGGGCTGTTATCCTCCCCAAGCTCCCTAACCTCTCCAGGTCAGGAAAACATGGGGGAACGTGGTTTTCCAAACACCGAAGCAGGGCTTTGCTGATGTCTTGGCAGGTGGGGTGTCCTTGTCTTTGGGACCCCAAACTTCCCTGAATCCTGTTTAAGCTCCTTTCACACTCACTCTTGCAACATTCCCACTGGGAAGATAGAGATCCCAAGCCTGCTTATGTATCTTGGCGCTGCCTTTACAAATGACAATAAAACCAGAAAAAAAAAGGCCAGGAGATGCAGGGAGGTTGGGAGTGTGAGCAAGGAGGAACAGGAAGGGAGAAACCAACTCCTGCCCCATGGAACTCACCACCCCAATGGAGAAGTAGTTGTTGATGATAGTGGAAGGGACGGGATCTCCATTGGCCTCCCTGTCAGTAGGAATGATGTCTATCTGCCAGCGGTCCAGCATCACCTCTGTGCTGTGCTCTATGTCTTTCAGCACCTTCATCAGGTTGCCTCCTTCATAGCCTGGAAGGGAAAGAGGATGAAAGAGGATGAAGGGGGGCACAGCCCTGTCACAGCCAGGTGCCAAGCACTCGGGGGCTGCCTCTATGGCACGTTCTTGCAGCAGTGGCAGAGATTTTGGCGAATGGCAGGGCTCTCCAAATGGAGAAGTTTGGGCAGGCCCAGCTGCGGAGGAAGCAGCGGCAGCTCTTCTGGAAGGAGTCAGAGGCACCAGGCTTAGATGCAGCTCTGAACTTCACCCCCGGAGCCCAGGAGTCCTCCCTCCCCTGGTGAGGGCCACACTGAAGGGTTCCCAAGGGCCGGCCACCCCCTGGGCGATGCTCGCCTGTCCTCACCTCCTCCCCAGCGCAGGCACCGCGCGAGGTCATTGCCCGTTCCCAGGGGCAGGACGGCCACAGGTGGGTGCTTCACCAGGTTTGCCTTATCTGCAGTTCAAGGGAGAAGAGAAGTTTGGGGCTGACAAGGCTCATTCCCTGCTCATCTCCATGTCCCTCCTCAGGCAGCAGCCTGGAATGATGCTGCTGGCAGGATCACCACCCCACGTGCACTGGGCGAATATCAGAAATCTGTCCTGATTTTGGCAGATCACCAGGGATGCAGGTGGATGATGCTCTGCAGGAACACAGCTGTCCCTTGCTCACCTATGCAGTCCAGGATCCAACCCACCGTGCCGTCCCCTCCACAGGCCAGCACACGGAAATCTGGAGTGTCCCGAAAGAAGTTCAGCCTGGAGAAAGCCAGGAGAGACAAGGGGTGATGTGGGAGAGCAGGACCCGGTGGCAGAGGGTGGAGGGTCACCTGCAGCAGCTCCATACCCTGGCGTGGGCCCGCCACGGTCCAGGTTGTACACTTGGCGTGGGTTGAGCAGGTAGTGAAACTTCCGGAGGACCCTGGGAAGAGAGAGACGTGAGGAATGCCACAAAAGTGATTCCCACGCCAGGGGTGATGCCCGAGGGACCAGCAGCCCCCAGCCCCGGGGGGAAGCTGCTCCCAGGCAGGAGCCCACCTACCGCTCCCCTTGCCTTCCTCCGCTCTTGGGGTTCACAAACACGAGGAGTGGGTGTGTGCCGGGCTGAGGGCTGATCTGGAGGGCAGAAAACGCAGCTGTGAATTCCTCTGCCTGCTGTTGAGTTCAGTGGCAGAGCTCACCTGCAGCCCAGTGCAGGAGCCTACCTGCAGCACCTGCCCATCCACTGTGGTGGAGTTGAACCTGAAGCCCTGGCTGTCCTCGGGGCTGGTGCTGGCAGGGGAGTCGCTCTCCGACCGTCGGCAGTGGGACTGCCTGTCCTTTGGGGAACCGAGGCATGGATGCCCACAGTGCCCAGGAGGCAGTGCCAGCAGCCAGGGGAGGCAGATCAGCCTCAGCAGTGCCCTGCTGGGTCCCTACCGCTGGCAGCGAGGAGGGGGCACTTACCAGGACAAGGGGGGCACCTACCAGGACGACTGGGCAGATGTAGGATGGGAGCAAGATGTGGTCCCGCAGCGGGCCCCCATCACACTCTGGCTTCACGTGGGAGGCACACTTGTTGTGGAGCTGGAGGGGTGGGAGGAAGGGATGTGGGACAGAGGACACCTGCCCTCTCCCGACCAGGAGCCCAGAGCTGGCCATGCAGGCACTGTGGATGTGCCCCGGCCCTGTGCACTCACCGTGACTTGGCACCAGACGCAGTGCAGGCCAGTGATGCCCTGGTAGCACTTGATGCTCTTGTGACATCTGTCACACTTGGCAGGTGAATTGCCCTCGATCCAGGTGTGCTGCATCACCTGCAAGGCACGGGGACACTGTGGCACAGCACCCACTGACCCGCAGGCATCTCCCTCCCGCTAAGGGTGTCCATCAGGATTTTGGAAGCTTGTCCTGCAGGGATGCTGCTGATCTAATCCAGCCCCTTGCACAGCCCCTGTGCAGAGCCATGGCAAATCTTGGAGCTGGGGGTCATGTGGGTGCCTGGGGACTGGGGCTGGGATGCATCCTGCAAGGCTTTGGATGCTGGGAATGCCCATGAGCTGCTGCCCAGGATGTGAAGGGCAAAACCCAGGGGAAGAAGCCGTGGGGAAGCAGAGCAGGAGACCAAGGGGCCAGGACACCCACTGGCTCAGAAAGGCACCAGCTGCCTACTCACGCTTGTGTTTCTCTTGGATTTAACGTAGGTGCTGATGCAGGAAGCGATGTCTTTGGACACACACCTCTCGTGGACCGTGTACTTGCAGACTGGTGAGAGAGAAAAATCATAAAGCCACAGAATCATTTAGGTTTGAAAAGCCCTATAACACCCTCGAGTCCAACTGTTACCCCAACACACCCAGGGCACCACTAACCCAAGTGCCACCAAGAAGGTTGGTGTTACAGGGAGCTGCCCCTTCCCCACTCAGCCTGCAACACCCATGGGGCTCAGCACTAACAGGGACCAGTCCCCCCTCCCCAGGGCAGCACTGGATGCGGCAGGAGCCGCCAGTCTGGGAGTGTAACACTCTGGCAAGGATCCAGGACTCACAGGAGCAGCAGAGGCCCTGCTTGCGGACCCCCAGCAGCATGGTGCGGCAGAAGTTGCAGTAGGCAGGTTTCTTGAAGTGCTTCAGCCTCCAGGCATGCTGACCATCATCTTTCACGTTCTGCAGGGCAGGAGAGTGGAGGGTGAAGGGGTCAATCCCCTGCTGCCAAGAGTCCCAGCGCCCTCAGCTCACCGTTTTTATCAACTTTTCATCCCCTAAAAAACCCCACGGTGTTTCTGGGAGTTTGCTCCCAGCGGGATCATGGGCTCCCCCTATTCCCCTTCTCTCTTGGTGTTCCCCAGAGCATCCCTGCCACCACATCCCCCTGGGAACATCCAGCTCCAGCTCCCCCGGACCCTTGGCACAGCCCAGCCACAGAGAGGATCTTGGTGGCTGACAGGAAGGTGACTTCACATTTGGGGCCAAGCTGCCACTGCCACCATGGGGTGACAAAAGCACAAACCTCTTCATCTGGGGCCAGGCATGAGAGCTTTGCAGGAGCCAGTTAAAATTCCCTGCTTCCTTGATATTTTTCTGCCAGAAAGCCTGTCCCCTACCCCACCTCTCCAGGGGAACCATGGGCACCATGAGCAAAACCATCATTCCCTGCAAATTATTACCTGATGGCCAAGGGGGCACTTGAAAGAAATGAGGGCCAAAAGGATGAAAAACAAGACAGAGACATAAAGGGGATCCCAACAACCCCACCTTTGCTCTTTAAACATCACTCTACAAGAGGAGACGTCATTTTAGGTACTCATCTTAGGTTTTGAATAAATGTTCATTGAACTGGAGTGCACTGTGATGGCAAGGAATCAACTTCCACTGCAAGGACACAGCAACTTGCAGTGATTGCAGCTCAAAAATAGACTTGGAAAGATTTGGGGGGCGAAGGGGGCAGGGTGGGNCCAGTGTGGGGCTGTGTGGTGCCGTACGAGTGCGTGGTCTGCTGCTGGGGGTGGCTGGACCAGCCGAAGCAGGTGTCCTCACCGTCTCCATCCCCAGGAGGACCAGCAAGGGGATGGTGGTCATGCCACCCCGGATCCACTCCTCCAGCGTCACAGTCCCGTCGTGGTTGTAATCGATCTCCTCCATCATATCCTTCAAGATCTGGAGCAGGGACAAAGTGTGGTGACACAGTGATGCCACCCAGGGCTCTGGCTGAGAGCCCCTGCAGCTGCCCCAGGTGCCTCCAGCCCCAGCACTCACAGGCTTCAGCTCAGTGGAGTCCCACTCCAGGTACTCGGCCACGTGCACCATCTGGTTGATGATACGATCCAGCTCCTAAGCACAGAGAGAGAAAGTAGTGCCCGGTGTTAGGGACGGCTCCAGGCATGAGCAGAGTGTCCAGCCCCAAGCTCCCAAAGTCTGCATTCCCATATGCTCAAGGCTACCCCAGTCCCCACCTACACAGGAGGGGCAGCAACACCCCAGTCCTCAATGGGTACTCCTTTTTTTTTCAGGGCCTTCTACCCTGAAAACCTGCAAGAAAATCTGTAATGGGTTTTCCTTGGGAAAAACTATTCTCTTAAACCAGATTTTATTTGCAGCTGGTTTCAAGGGAGATACCCAAAGAACAAAGAGAAAACATCATAGAAGGAGCTGTGCATGATTTTTTTCTTCCCAGAAATACCATGACCTGATGTAGTGCTACAATTCTTGGTGGGTGGATTTTTTTTTCTAGCTCCTGCTGGATGCAGCAGAGCTGGCATGCGATCCCCAGTCCAGCTGCTGCAGTCCAGCTGCTGCTTTCCTCCTCCCTTCCCATATCCCTTTTTGGAGCACCTCACCAGGGCAGTGGGCAGCCCAACAGTGTCCTGCACGTTTCCAGCCCTCTGAGCAGCCCTTTCCGTCCCGAGGGAAGGCTCACCGAGCTGTCCAGAAGGCCGTTCCCATCGGTATCGTAGAGGCGAAACATAACTGGAGGGAAGAGAGAAGCTGCTGATAATTAGAGCCCAGAGCAGCCTGAGGTGCTCCAGGCACCCTGTTCCAGGCTGCTGGAGCTTCAGGGTGGGAGCAGCACCAGGTGAGATGTGACCCCAGGGCTGTGGAGCATCAAGGCCCCTTGGCCGGACACAGGCAGGAGCAGAAGGGGATGCCGAGTGGTTTTCCCAAGTGGACAGGAGCATCCAGCCCTGCACCTGTCCTCAGGCAAAGCCCCCTGCAGGTGACACCCTGAGCCACCGGTCCCCCGCCCACACAGCGTGACCCCAGGGTGACACTTACACTCCAGCTTGTCCTCTGCTCGTCCCCTCTCCAGCAGGGACAGGTAGCAGACAATGTCCTTCAGGTGGACCACCTGGGCCAAGGGGGTGGGAGGAGGAGCCGGGGTGGCTTTCAGGGAGCTGGGGCCTTTCCGCAGGCTGAAGGGTAACCTCTTCTCCGTGCTCCTCGGGCCTGTGGGCAGGGAGAAGCCATACACAGGGATGACATTGGACCGGGAATTGTCACCAGGTGGGACACGGGAACTCTGGGGCAGGGACCCGTTCGGCGTGGGACTGAGTGACACCACAGGGCCAGGGCTGGGGCACAGAGGGGACGCAGGAATGGGGCTGGGTGCCATCGCAGGCCTGGGGGCACGAAGCAGATGTGGGGCTGGTGCCATCACAGGCGCAGGGCTGGGCAGTGCCACTCAGTCCTCGGGGTGCAGACTCCCACACCTCCATCACCGCAGCTATGGGCGGGATGAGCGGGTGGAGCCCACGGAAACGTGTCCTGCTGGGAACAAGCACCAACCCAAAAGGAGGGAGAAGCTCAGTGGGCAGCAAGGCAGCTGGCCAGGGTGCCAGGACAGCCCATGCTCACTGGTGCCCGTGCCAATGGCAGGAGGGATGCTCCTGGCACAGGGGCCCTTCCTCGGGGGCTGGCAGGGGCTGGGGCAAGGGGCAGCCGTGACTCACCACCCCATCTCCCCCTCCCTACAAGATGCTGCCAGGTAATTAAGACATTGACTGATGGGGGCTCTGTGGGATGGGATGGGTAGCTTAAGTTTGCCAGGCAAAGGTGTCAAGATGCCAGGAACCCAGTGAGTTTGGGAGGTCACTGCCACCACGCTGGGGACTTGACCAGAAACTGGGGAGGCCTTGTCACTGCCCCTGTCTCCCTGTGGTGCCCCAGCCAAGCTCACCTGGTGACTGAGGGCTGAGCAGAGACACGGAGGAGATCTTGGAAGAGCCTGAGGAGTTGTGAGCAGAAGTGGTGCCAGTGGTGGATTTCTGTGAGGATGATCTGGACCAGCTGGGGGAGGCATTGGGGATCGAAGCCAGGGTGAGGGATGCTGGCTGTGGCTCGGCTGTGTTGCTGTGGCAGCCCTTGGGCTCGGGAGCGTGTCGTCCCAAAGCACTTCGAAGGGTTTTCCCATTGATCCCTGCAAAGTAGACATGCCCAAGGGCAGTGTGACACCAGGGTGTCTATGCCCCTTCTTCCAGGAACTGGTGCTGGGTGCTCGCCCTGGGTCCTCTCTGCTAGCCCCACGCCTCTCTGCCCTGGCATCCCAGCCCCAGGGCTCTCTGAGGGGCACCACAGGTGGCCCCTCACCCTCCTGCCTGGCCCTGTAGCTCCCAGCAGTGCTCACATCCCTGGGTGATGGACACCACAGTGCTCAGGACCAGACAGAGAGGATGTGGTCCTCCATCACCAGCCAGAGCTGGAGGAGGTTCTCCCTTTCCCTTTGCAATTTATAGTCCTTTCAGCAGATGTCTCCACGAGCCACGAATCCACCCGGGAAGGGCTGGGGGAGGCAGAGTTGGGTGTCTGGCACACACGGCCTACTCTGGGTGCCTCTGAGTGCAGGGTGGCTGCTTGCACCACTGCCTGTGACAGGCACAGGCCACCTCGGCCCGCATGGGGATGCTGACACAGAGTGACTCGGGCTGTGAATGCACAGGGGAATGTGCCATTGCATCCTGGAGAAATCCCTCCCTGGAGCAGCACAGGGCCCTGGGAACCCATCCGACAGATGGGGTCGTGAGCTGGCCCCGATGCTACCCCCTTCAGGTGCCACCCCCCCAACCTACACTCCTGTGAGCAGCGTGGGGGCGAGCCCCCGTGCCACGCTCCCCCGGCGTGCCCAGCTGGGTGGCAGGGCTGGCTCACCGAGGGCGCCGTGCTGTGACACACCGGGGCTCTGGTGCTGGCTCTCGGGGGAGGCTTGGCATATCTTACGCCTGAAGGAAGTGAAGAGGTGCTGGCAAAGCTCCTCGGGCACATCCACCTCCAGGTAGGTCTTCATGAAGAGGCAGAAGCCGTCGTAGTCGATGGGCTGGGGAGCGGACAGAGGAAGAGCATGGAGGTGCCCCAGCCCACCGTGAGGGTGCAGGGCTGCCAGTGGGTGTGGGGCTTCATGCCCTGGGCCCCCCTCACTGGGAACATCAGCTGCAGAGCCCTCCCCAAAGCCGCTGGTTTCCCAAATCCCAGTGGCTGGAGATCACCTAAAGAGACCCAAAGGCAGCAGGGCCAGAAACGTCCAGGGCCAGGGTGGCTGAGCCAGGGGAGCGGTGCTGGGAGCAGGGACAGCGGCCAGGGCAGGAGCTGGGGGAGTGGCAGGAAAGGGCAGAGCAGTTGGACCTTCCTGCCCAGCCCCATGGGGACCATCCTCCTCCTGAGGACTCTGTGCCTCCTCCTTCCCTGCTGGGCACTGTCACTGTGTGAGGACGATGTCTTCTCAATGGCTTTTGTGGCCTCAGATGGAGTGAGGGTCTTGTGGTACCCTGGAATAACAGGGTACCCTTGTGCCCCTCCCTGCCATGTTCAGCCCACTGATTTTTCTCATTTTGCCTTGATTCTAGTGATTACAGCCCCCATGGAAGGCTCTGTCCTGCTGGCACACTAATAGGTCCCTCTGAAATCACTGCTTGGAAAAAATAATCCCAGGGGCTTCTTTGGAGGAGAGCGAGAGGTCACAGAGCTGTCCCATCCCCATGCTGGCCAAATCATTTGCTTTTAGGGGGAGAGTAAATCCCTCTCCTGGCAAGGAGATAAATTTTGCCTGGCAAGGCAATACCCCAGGAAGCTCTCAGCGGGGTGGGGTGGGATGGCCATGCAGTGGGCATGGTCTGGGGAATCGAGTCCTGGGAGCAAAACCCTGGGGTGAGATGGGGGCCAGCCAGCCAGCCCTGCCTTCTCCTGGCTGCTTTCAGCTGGGGGAGCCTGCAGGGGGCTGGGAGCTGCCAGCAGCACAGGGGACACGGGCGGGCACAGGGCCATACCTGTTCGGGGTTGTACCTCGAGAGGACACCGTCCCCATTGAACTCCTCCAGAACATCCTTGAGCTTCTTGGTGGAGTCTGGGGAGACAAAGGCACCGTGCTGAGCATGGCCCCGCTGGGCTGCCTCTGTCATCCAGCAGCAGGAGATGGTGCAGGGGGGTTTATCTGCTGGATATACAGTTTCTGGATCCTTCTGTGCCTGGAAGAGGCCACCCACGCCCTGCTTCCCCTTCCACCTTCAGAGGGCAGGGCAGATATGGAAAGCTGGCCTGGGAGCTTTACATGTACAGCGAACTTCCTCCTACCACTATGAAAATAAACACAGACCCAGAGCAAATCAAGGAAGGTGTGGACCACACTGCAGTCCCAGCTGCTCTGGTGCACGAAGCACACCCCTGGATGTCCCTGCCCCAGCTCAGGTGGCTGCTGGCACCTCTTGGCAGGGCCAGTCATCCCAGAGGCTGCCTTGGGCTGCACACTGGTATCTCCAGGAGGTGCCAGGAGGGAGAAATAGAACTGTATTCATACAATCATGAATTTAGGTTGGAAAAGCCCTTTAAGATCATCAAGTCCAACCACTAACCAGCACAACTGTGTTCACCACTAAGACAGAAATGTCCCACATCTCCATGGCTTTTAAATACCCCCAGGGATGGTGACTCTTCACCACTGCCCTGGACAGCCTGTTTCAGTTCTTGACTACCCTTTTGGGGAAGACATTTTCCTGAATATCCAATCTGAACCTCCCTTAGTGTAGCTTGTGGCCGTTCCTTCTTGTCCTGTCACTAGACTGGTCCATGCAAACTTCCACACAAGCAGTAAAGATTTCCCCTGGCTGAGTGTCTTTAGGGCTGGAGTGTCTGGAGGGACATTCATCCTTTCAAAATGAAGAAAAAAGTGAAAAGCAGAAAAAAGGATCAAGGTGAGTGAACATTCAGCCCTCACCTTCACACACATCTCTGGGCATGTGCATTTAAAAGGTTCTCAGACACATCAGCCTTGTTAATTACTGTGAAATCCTCCCTCCACATGGGTCTGTGCTGGCACTGATCCCCCCAGCCCTCTGCTAGGGACAGAACTTGGCGCTGGACCACAACTGTTTGGGATGTCTGGGGCACTCAAGGAGAAGAATCCTGGCCCTCCTTGGACCCCCAAATCCCATTCACCAGCACGGTGCTGAGCCATCCTACAGGGGAGGAGGCCGCTGCCCATGCTGCAGCCTTGCTGGGCACACTTTGATTCACGGAACAAAGACGCCATCAGTGTTCTGAGTCCAGCATCACAGATGGTGTTTCATGGTCTGGGATTCAGGAAAGCAAAGCCCATCATCCTCCAGAGAGGCAGAATGAGATGCAGAGAGGGATACTGCACACACACCTCTGCCTGCAGCCATGCCCGCGGTCTCTGGCTGGTGGGCAGGAGCATGGCCCCACTGGGGAACATGAGGAACTTGTCCCCAGCCTCACCCTTTTGATGTCCCCAAGGACAGCCTTGGGGAGCTCACGGTGTCCCCTTTGCCTCTGAGTCATCTTCCATCCAGCCTGCTCACCCCAGGGTTATGCCAATGCTGCAAAGCAACACCCTTGCAGTTTTACATCCCCTTCTTCCTTCATCCTGTGGCTTTCCTGCCCACCCCGCCCTGCTCTCAGCACCTCCACGGGCTGCACCACTTCTCCATCAACTGCTGTAAAAAGCACGCCCACACTCCAGCTCTCTGGCAGGCAGGACCTCAAGGACCTGGTTTTGGACCCCTGGGCTTCGCCCAGGCTCTCTCTCCAGCTTCTCCCAGCTCCAGGACCCCTTCGGTGCTGCTGCAAATCTCCTTTTCTCGGCAGCAGCTGCAGCAGAGTGCTGCTCTGCAAAAGCACTAAGGAAAATTACCGCAGAGGGCTGGCAGCCCAGCGCGCGCCATGGAGCAGCTCCGTGTGTTTGGGAAAAGCCAGTCTGCTCTCCTGGTTGGCATTTCACTTCGCTAAGGAACGTGGGAGCCGGCCGCCTTCACACTGAGCCGTGCTCACGTGTCCGGCCCCCAAAGCTCGGCTAAATCCTTCCAGGCGTGGGGACCCCAGCCAGCCGGGCTTAGGGGTCAGGGACTTTTCCAGCCTCCCCACCCAAAATCTAAGGAGTGACCTCGTTTTCCAGGAGGACACTAAGGGAAGGGAGGACACCAGCCCAGCACAGATCAACTTTTCAACCCGCTCCTCTCGCCCCAGGAGGGCGCACGGGGTACTCACAGTCCGTGTACTGCTGGAGCTGGGCAAACTCGGTGGGGCTGAGCGAGATCCACGTGCCATCGCTCATCTTTGGGCAGCAGGGACGCGGCGGGGGCCACCAGCCACTGATTCTGTGCCAGGCTCAGCGCCACAGGTCCCAGGCAGCGCTCGGTCACATTGGCACGGCGAGGGGCACGGGGGGCTCTCGGACTGCTGCCATCATTCCCCTGAGCCTGTGAGAAGCCAGCCCCAGAGCTCCAGGGCACCGGTCAGCACCTTTCTTCCTGGACGGGACAGAAAGAGAGGAGGGGGTCAGCGGTAGGCAGAGACTGGGTCCTGCTGCCTGTCCCTTCCCCGGGACAGACACCTTCAGTAGCGGGGGGTCTGTGGGGCAGGGGGTGCGTGAGCTTGGAAATGGGGTGCCAGGGTGCTGCAGCTTTTCCCAGCTGCAGATGTGGGGGATCCATACTCGGGGGAACAGGGAGCACAAGAAGGAGCACAGGGCACCTCGCTGTGGGAGCATTCTCAGGGCTCGGTGTCCCCGGGGAAGCTCCTCTGCCATGGAGCCAGCCTGGTGCCACCCACAACAGCCACAACTCTCACTGGCCAGAGGATGTGGCTGACAGAGGTCAAGCAGTGAAAGAGAATTGTCACCCCCAGCATTTCCCAGGGGAACCCAGCGTGGGGAGCAGAAGGAAGGGCACGATTATTTATTTAAAGAAGATGCAAAAACTGGGAAGCAGGGAATACAAGAGAATAGAAACTTCCAGCTTACTCCTGCACCTTTGAAGCTGGTGTTTAATTCCAGATAATCATTGCAAATGAAAATCTGCAGTCAAAACTGGATGCAAGGGAAAAACCTGTGCCACAGAAAAACCCTGACCAAAGGGCTCTCTCCAGTCCACCCATTTATAGGCTTCAAAATTTATTAGATTTTTTTCATTTAACCGAAATGGTCATCAGGCAAAGGGCAGCATTTGGAGGAGGTGGTTGCTCTCCAAGGAGTTTGATCTCCATTTTAGGGCTGTTTCCCTGATAAATGTTGGCTCCCAGTTTCCACCAGCCTGAGCTGACAGACTGGAGAAAGCAGAGCAAGGATGAGCTGGGAAAGATCACAGGACTTGAGATGATGCTTGGGAAGCACCCACATCCCCCAGCTGGCTTCACCTTTCCATTCACAGAAAAACGTCCTTGATTAAGATGAACAAGGGATTTTGGGGAGCTGCCAGGTCCCACATGCCACACCAGCCCCACACAGAGTCCCTAGGGACATTGGCATATAGGGGTGCACCAGGAGCAGTCACTTAACCCCTCATCCTCAGGACTTTGCCCACCTTCCTGTGCTAATGCTATTTTGGCTTTACATTCAGCTGCTGAAAATGCTCCAGGGCAAGATATGGTCCCAGGGGCAAAGCCTGGCGTTGGCAGAGGAAGGAACAAACCCTCTTTGGGGCTGCGGGGAGAATGGGGACCCCTGAGGAAACAGCACAGGGCTGAGCATCTGCCCAGATGGCTGCCAAGGGGTTTTCCAGCTGCAAGGAGTGACTGCACGCCGAGAGAGGAGCCCAGCAAACCCTGGCTACACATTTGCTGCTGGAGTTAAATGCCACAACTCTCCTTAGTCCTGGAGATACAGTTCCGTCCTTTCCTCCCAGGAGGACAAAGTCACTGGGGTCTTGTTCCACCCCACCATGGCCTGGGACTTCTTGGCTGCTTCTGAGGCTGCCTGGAGGGCTGTGGGGCTCGGGGACCCCACAAGATGCTGTTCCTGCCCAGGGGCTGAGCAGTGGCTGCCCCAGGACAGGGAGCAGTGCCCTCACCGCTCTGCCCTGGGGCACTCACAGTGGGATAACATACAGTCCTGGGGAAAATCTCACCTTCCCACCCTCACTGGGGCCCTGCAGCCCCATGGCAACTCGCCTCCAGCCTGTGACTGTCCCAGCTCATTCTGGCAGCTCTTTGTCCCCATGCCACCAACTGGGGACAGGCTGGACGCAACAGCGGTGCGGCGAGGGAAGAACTACCCAATGTCTTCCCACACTGGCAGTGGTTTTGTGGGGATCCTCTTGATGAAAGCACAAGCAAGAACGTGGTTTTTGCTCCTGTCCTGGATGATGGGTTTGTCCCAAAGTATCTCCAAGGCTGGTCCAGAAGAACTTGGTCTGTAAGAAATGCCCAGGAACGCACAGACTTTATGTTTCCTGGCAAACAAGCTGTTTAATTTGATCAGAACCTCTTTTTTATCCTAAACTTATCCAAGGAGAGGCTGAGATTGAAGACCTAGCTAGAAGAAAAGGCAAAGGGGGGGACCTGGCTGGGTCCAGGTCCCCAGAACAGTTTGGAGGCACTGAGCTCTCCCACAACAGTGGCATCAAAAACATCCCTCTCTTCTTTTAATGGCAGGTGATGGGGCCGGGTGACAGGGCACCACAAAGCACCAGAAGGGAAGCAAAGCAGACCTAACTGGGCCATCCCAAGGGGCTTTCCCCCAGCAATTGCTGGAATAACAAATGCCACTTCTGGCACGTCAGCCTTGGCTTTCAGGAAGGGCAGGAAAAAGCCTCCTCAGGAATCCAGCTGCTCCTCGTTTGGCCGCCCTCTGAATTGTCAGCGGCAAATTATGTTCTATTAAATCAAATTTGCCTCTCGCTAAAAATAGCTCCCTACTAGTGTTACAAATAACACCGGATTACCCTGCCTGAAGGCACTCACCGGGACACGGCCCCTCTCCCCCTCCTCGCCCCGTGCCTCCGGCCGGGCGCGTGGGCACCGGCGTGGCGTGACTCAGGGCGGCTGAAGGGGCTGGGAGAGGACAGAGAAGGGGGGACCTCGGAGCCTCCCAAACCTCCCTGGGGGAATAAGCAGTGCCGGAGCTGTTGGGAAGCTGCGTGGAATATCCTGCCAGCTCCAGTGATGAAAGAGGTGCTGTTGGGAGCATCGGTGGGTGCAGCTCCATGGGAGCCAGGGCCCAGCCATGTAGGGCCTGAAATGCATCAACAAGGGCAATGCCAGGTGGGAGTTAGCCACGGGCCCAATGGTAAGAGGAGCATGGACATGCGGCAGGACCAAGGCACAGGCAGTGGAACACGTCAGTATCCCTAAGAGAGGATTAGGATCCCTGAGAGGTCTTTGGGCACCTCCAGTAATCAGGGACGGGGGACTCCCACAAGCAGCAATGGGATGGCAGAGGAGCTGTTTTTCCAGCCAAACATCCCTGCCAGGAGCCTCTTCACCAGCCCGCAGGCTGCCCAATGCTGCTGTGGGATGGAGGACCCAGCTCTTCCATCCCCCAGCACAGTGCTCTGGGGGTCACCGCGGGATTGGGAGGGCTTGCTCCACTGCCACCCACCTGGTCCTCCAGGACCACAGCTACTAATGGGGACCTAACTCTGCCCACGCTGGGGCACAGAACCAGAGGCAATGGGCTGGCAGCTTCCAGGTGCTGGCAGAGCCTCCAGCCTCCTATCGGCTTCACAGGAGCGTGTGGATGGCGCTGCAGCACACGCCCCGCAGGAGATTCCTACTTCAGATGCCCTTTGGGAAGGAAAACTATCGGCTCCTTGAGCTTCAGGAGGTGGCACGAGGAGGCAACACTCCTGCCGAGCACACACACACGTGCAGAGGCTGTGGCTCCCTGGCAGCAGTGGATACAGCACGGCACGATGCTGGGCTCTTCCCTGCATCCCTGCCCGGGCCTGCAGAAGCCACAGTCACGTGCCACATCTCCTGGGGCAGAAGCGTGGCAGGTCCCTGCAGGAGTGGCATTTTCCAGGCCTCCCCCACCATCTTTCGGAAAGATCAGCCTATTTTTGTGTTGGATGGGGAGAGGCCCCTGAGGCGGTGGGTGGAGTATAAATCCCTCCTGTCCCACTGCAGCAAACAAACCCCAACCAAGTCACGCTCAAACTATTTTCTGCAGCGACAGGAGAAGGCGCTTTTCTGGATTTTGCCAGCCCAAGAGGACACTCAGGATCGGCTTTTTCCATTATCCAAACCTGTTGCTGTCTACACGTTCCCCTGACCCTCTGACCACCCACCCACCCACGCAGAGCGAGGCACGCTGTCCAGGTACCTCACACCAACTTTACTTTGGATACTGAGCACCCTCACGGCAGCAGGGCGATAAAAGGTGCTGGCAGGGGTGCCCAGAGCATCCGTGCTCTCCCCCACAGTGACACAGGGAGAGGTGGGTGGCTGTAGCCAGCCCTCCAGCTCCAGGGTTGGGCTGTGGCTGCACCAACTCCACAGCTGGGAGCTGGGAGAGCTCAGCTCAGCCTTGTGACAGCGGGGACCCAGCACAGCTTCCCTCGGAACTCGCCAGGGCCAGGACAGCACGGCTCATACCCCAGAGACACCAACAACTTCCTGACTTACTACTGTTGGATTTTTAGAGAATAATTTTGCTGCCTGAGTTCGGAGCAGACTGGATCTGAGCTAGGATACCTTCGGAGCAGGACCCTTCCCCTTGCCATTGCCTCTGCAGGTCCCAGTCAAACAAGACCTTGTCTCATGGAAAAGCCCTTTCCCACATCAGACAGGGAAGCAAATGCTGGCCCCGCAGCCTAAGGGCTGTGATCCTCCCCAGGATCCCACCTCCATCACCTTGCACCTACAAACCCAGGACTTCAGGACAACTACCAACCTGCCAGACGGAAGCCCTGGCTCTCCCTCCCAGCAGCAATCCTGTGGTCACGAGTCCTGTGTGTTATAACCACACCTTGTGTGGGACAACGCTGCTTCCCAATAGCTTTGAAATACGTTCTGCCCTTTCATCCCCAACACAACCAGCAGAACAAGTCACATCCAGCCCCCTTCCACAGGCCAGCCACACCGAGCACTGCCTCAGTCCTCCTGTCTTCCAAAGAAAACGGCCCCGGCAATTTTTACTTAACAAGAAAGACACTAACGAGCTTTTCCGGCCTGGCAACACACAGGAACAGCTGGATTGGGCTGTTCTTCTGCCCGGCCAAAGGACGGGTGGTCTTATAGCCAGGCTGAGAACCAACACATGCTGAGACACCAGTGAAGGTGGTGTACGGTGGCACAGGGTGGTGTAGCCCCATGGGCTGCTTTAGGGGCTGGTTGCCATCCTCCCCACCCTGGGGTCAAAGGTATGCTGCTCACTCCCTTCTCCACCCTTCGGGAAGCTTTCCTCGGGAGCGGAGCCACACGCCTGGGAACCCCGATTCCCCAACCCCAGCGCTGCCCCACTCCTTCAGCGCCTTGCACCGCTCCCTAAGCCGCTCGGGAAGGGGCTCAGGGCTGGCCCGGGGACTGTCGCGGTCTCCGAGGGCAGCACACGGGGACGGACGCGCGCTGCCGAG